>OOFE01000890.1:7158-21537 GCA_900323365.1 Monocentris japonica | reverse complement strand
GCCAATCAAACCCAGCCAGCGAATCAGCGCATCGATCGCAACACAGAGTCCCAGTGGCTCCTCCCAACAGATGGAGCAGCTCAGGGCTCTCAACCAAGGTGGGTTATTTTACAATTTGTTTTGGGATTTAATACCTCAGACTGTTGTTTAATATCTTTTTACATCATTGAGATATTTGGCAGCCATTTTGTGCTGATGTTTCACCCTTTTCAGTAAAAGTGATGCCTCTTGGGTTATATTACAGTGATCCCTGTCTAGCAACAATGCTGTATTTATTACTGTTTCTCTCTGCCAGAACTGCGTGGGCATATGTCAGAGCTGGAGAGGAGTCTGTCCTCTCAGGAGAAGGAGGTTCGTAGCCAGGCTTCCAGACTTCAGGAGCTGCAAACCCAACTGGACCAGGCCCGAAGAGAGCTAACAGACCGGGACAGAGACCTTGCCAAGTCCCGCCATGAGCTCAGCCAGGCCACAGACAGACACCAGCAGGTTGAAGCCAAGGTAGGCTTCCATCCTGAGTACACAGAGATGTAGTTGTGGGAGTGGGATGTTGTAGTCCTTTGACTGCCTTGAGTTTGTATTATTGAAATTTATTTTATTTTATTTATTTCTACTTTATTACATAGTTTACAGTGGAAAGAGAGGGGAAATGATATGCACCACCTGTTGTGAGCATGATCCAAACCCACTACATGGTTTGCTCCTGAGCTTGCCTGAGCTACTAGGGTTTCTGTGGGTTTCATAGTGGAATCTGGTTCTTTACCCAGTAGTAAGGCCCTGCATGAGATGCTTTGAGCAAGTCACTTATTATGTTGCTCACAGTTATCCTCCCTCTGTGTGTTAGTGGAATTTAAACATGGCTGAAATTCTGCCTGTTATTCTTAGTGTTCGTCAGTGGAGCAGAAACTGAAACAAGTCACAGAGGAGATGAGTTGTCAAAGGCACAACGCTGAAAGCTGCAGACGAGCCCTGGAGCAGAAAATCAAGGACCAGGAGAGAGAGAGCCAGAAGGTCATACTACTTGGAGTCATACTACCTTTTCACACTATATATAATTCAGTCTTGAATTACAAAAAAAAATTTGTTAGCTAAACAAGCAAAACTCATGTTTTTAGACTATTAGCTCACAGTATTTACAGCCATCTTTATATTACAAGCCCATGGAATGGCTTTAATAACGTGCACATCATAATTCTACCAATAAAATGGCTATAGCTGCTACAAACAGCAACCCAACTGAGCCGCTTCAAGAATTAATTTGGGGCAGTTTGGGAGGTTTCAATATTATGCAGGCTCTTAAAATTCCTTTCTGACAGACACTCGCTTGTTTCTTAGCCAGCACAAAGGAAACATAGAGCATTCTTGATGGGGAAACAGCTCAAATAAAGCAGAGATGGACACCGTTTTTAGTAGCCTACAAAAATTAAAATGTATTACCTTAAAATCCCATAAATAACACATAGCTGTTTGGCACCATGCTTTAGAAGATCAAAGCTCCCTTGTTTATCACACTTTCAATTTGGGATTTTGTTTGTCTTATGCAGGAGCTGGCCCACCTGCAGAGTTCCCACCAGGCTTTGGAGCAGCAGCTGAACCAGACCAGAACTAAGCTGACCCAGGAGGTCCAACAGTCTAAGAAAGACTATAACGTACTGCAGGCTGACATGGAGAAGGTAACCTTTTTGTCCTGCTCTGCTCTTTTCTTTTCTGCTTTTCTATTATCTACTCAAATATTCACGCTTCCTCTCCCTCTCTTTCTTACTGTAATATCTCGCCCTCTTTTTCCTCCTGCTCCTTTCTCTAACCTCTCCTTTCCTTAGGTTAGTGACTTTAAGTTCAAGGTTAGGAGCACTAGGTTGATTTGGTTGATGTTTACTGAACCAAGCTGACCTAGGAGATGTCCTGCTGCATACTGATGTGGAAAACAAGTGTGCTCTGTATACAGTGTGACCATCAAGCAATGTGTTACCACACTTGACTTTGCACTGGTTTGTAGCAACTATTGCACAGGGTGTTTGATATCGGTTGGGTCTCCATGGCTTTGTCAAATGGTTCCATATTTTACTTGTGGCACCAGTGTAGTCAACCAGTTTAGCTGGACTGTGATTCAGTTCAAGATGTGGTGAAATGTTTGATGCTGTGGCTGTGTTTTCAGCTGTTTGACTGTAGTCCACTGTCCTCCTCTTTCTGTCTCCTTCTTTTGCTCTCCTCTTTACTTCTTCCTGCCCTCCTCTCCTCCCCAGGTGTGTTTCCAGAGGAGTCAGGTGGAGAGGGAGGTGGAGGAGCAGAAACAGAAGCTGTTAAGGTCAGAGCAGAGCCTCCAGGCCAGCCAGGCCAAAGAGCAGGACCTCCGCAAGAAGATGGAGGTGAGCCCCACTTGTCCTGGAACAAGCTTAGGGCATGAAGTGCAATTAATTTGTAAATGGTTGAGCATTCATTCTTAAATTCTTAATTGGCTGAAGGTTGTTTTTAGCAGTGGGCTGAACCCAGCCTGCTGATATATCCTTTGCTTTTACTTGATGTTGCAGCACCATTTTCCAACTACTTATCTTATTCCAAAGTAATTTACATACATAATAATTTGCATTTAAATAAAATACTTTCAGAATAACAAATTATATTATGATATTTCCCTATATTGCTCAGAACTAAAGCGTTCTATATATACAGGATTCTTACAGTCATGGAAAACTGTTATGGAAAATAGACTGTGCATATAATTTTAGAAATGTCATGGAAATTTGTTGATAATCTTTTTCCAACCAGTGACGTGTTTAAAATGTGTCTCATTGCCACTGTCAAGTCCTCCATATTCAGAACCTGTGTTGATGTGTATTTTTCCTTCTTTTCTTCTTTACTTTTTTCTTTGTTCTTTGTTCCATCCATCATTTCTGTCTCCCTCCTTCACCATTTCTCTTTCTCCATGTCTTCCTCCAACTCTACTACCCTCTCTTCCTCCCTTTCATCATCTTTCTCTTTCCATTTTCCCATTTCTCCCTCCCTCTAGGAGCTGCAGAAAGAGAAGAACAGTGTGACTGTCCAGTTGGACCAGAGCAGCAGGTGTCTGTCTCAGCTGGAGGAAGAGAAGAGGAGCTCAGAGCAGAGCCTCAAACGCACCCAAGGACTACTGGATGACCTCAAAGGTAAGTTAGTAGTGGTGGTGGTAGTAGTAGTAGCTATCTTATCAGTATCATCACCAGAGGTTATGTCTATTTTTTGCTACGTTTGTGGCTTCGTTCCAGCAAACATCTTGTCTGTCTGTCTGTTTGGTCCCCAGCTAAATCGGAGGTGCAGGTGGAGGAGCTGAAGGGACTTCGATCTAAACTGGAGCAGCAGAATCAGTCCTCGGCCCAGGAGTTGGAAAACCTGAAAAAGACCCTCTCTGATGCAGAGGCCAAAAACGACAGGTTGTCATGATTTCACTGTCCAAAAGGAGAAAATTCAGTCACACTTGAACAGTAAAGAAAATAATTTTATTGTAAAACCAATGCATATCTGCTGTCATGGCTTTCATCAGGTTTGAGATGCGACTTAAGATAGCTTACCAGTCGCACACGGACAATGAATGAGTCTAGATGCTGTATCCCTCATTCTATTCTTTTTCTGTGATAAAATGTCTCATACAGTGAATATAAGGGTCTACAATCAATAAAAGTTTCTTGTTTGATTCTATTCCACTCTAGGTATCAGAGCGAACTGAAGAAATACAAGCTAGACACAGAGCAGCTGAACAACAAGCTGACAGTCCTAGAGAAGGAGAGCCAGGAGCTGAAAACCAGCTTTACAGCCTGCCAGAACGAGTGTACCGAACTGAGGCAGGAACACCAAGATCTCCTGGGATGGAAGACAGAGAAGGAGACCCTGATTAATGAAACTGAGGCCGTGCAGAGAGGCCTGACTGAAAAAAACAGCGATTTAGAGAAGAGTCTCAAATCACTTAATGAGGCCAATGATGAACAAAAGGTAATCTTTGCAGTGGTTCCAATACATTGACTAAGGTGCGGTGGTTTGAGCAATGTCACAGTAGTGTATTACATGGGCTTTCCAAACTGATAAACCAACATATATACAGCACTTCTTGCATTGCATGTAACGCACACACGCACACTGAAAAGAGCTGTTGTGTTGCACACCCAAAGAACCCTTGGGTAAAACTTTGTTGATTTTGGGTTTATAGTTAATTAATAATTAGCAAATCAATATCAAACTCCATTGTAACTGTGCTGGAAATATCTTGATGTCTACATTGGCCAGTTATCCAATAAAAAAAATACACCACCAAACAACAAAATGGGCAGAGAAATGCACGTTACATCGCCAGTGTACAGTGTTAGTGTTTTAAGGTGTATTTTTCCTTAAAGTACTATAATTCTTGCCCTTATTACATTTCCTCTGAATGTAGAAGCAGCTCATGAGTGTGGAGGGAGAGAATGCCAGTCTGTCAGCTCACATCGACTCCTTGAAGGGAGAACTCCTCAACAAGAGCACAGACCTGGAGGAGAGGGAGCGTCAGTGTGAGGAGTTCCAGTCTAAACTCTCTGAGGCCATACAGAAACACTCCAAAGACCTCGAGAACGTTGGTGTGCAAGTGGTGCAACTTGAGGCACAGGTGAATTTTTGTGGTGTTGTCCCTGGCCTTTAGGGATGCTTAGATGATAAAGTAGCCAGTGTGGTGGGTGTTGCTAAGGTTTAAGGGGTTTGAAGTGTTCCCTGCTAGTTTTATAAACAAACGTTAAGAATGTTCAGTTGCAGGTGGCGCAACTAGAGGCACAGTTGAAAAACTTAAATTGAGGTTTATTTACTTTTTCTTACTCATGTAAAAAAAAAAAAACTCTTTAAAATGTTTAATGTATTAATATAATAAAATGTCATCCTCTTTTCTGGTTTTGTAGTGGAATCACTTGAGAAACAGCACTTCTGCATCATCAAATAGCACTGCGTTAGTATTCAGTTCTTGGTATCTGGTGTTGTCAAAAGTACTGATACCTTAGTACTCCTGAAATGCCACATTTTCAAGGGTTTTTTGGTTTATTTTAAAATTTGATTAGAGCTTAACCTAGAGAAACAAGGCAAATACAGAAACACATCCTCAACCAGGACTAGAAAAAAATTATCTTTATTGCCGCGCCACTTATTCTTTTATCTGAACAGGTGAGAGATCTGGAGTTGCAATTGCAACAGGAAATTGTTCGAGCAGAGCAGGCTGAGAGGTCTAACGCCCAGCTGCAGGACCAGTACCAGGCAGTCTGCGACCTGGCCCACTCCAAAGACCAGCTGATGGAGCTGAGCCAGGCTGAGATCAGCCAGCTCAGAGACAACCTAGCACAGGCCACTGCACAGCAAGAAGTGCAACATGCCAGGTGAGGTTATTATTTATTTAACATTTTTTGTCTAGAATAAAGTCTGGCGGAGAACATCATTCAGCAGGTATCGTTTTGGCATTTTGTAAAAAAAAGAACTGTAAGTGAAAAGAAAAACATGCTAATTTAACACTTTTTCAGTGTAGTGAAATAATTCAGTGATTCAGTGAAATAACATTTATTACCTTTACTTAAATCAGGTGTGTTGTTTCATAGATAAAGCCACAATAAAATACTCAGGGATGCTTTAAGATTTTTTTTCCCAATCACAGTCAACAGAGTGGGGAATATACTGTATGAAATATCTATGAGGGTGTCTAGGGTACTTTTTTGTACAATGCTGTGGCCTTTATGCCAAGACAAATTTCTCCATTGAGGAAACAATAAAGTTAAATTGCAATTTAATCTCTGTCAGGCTGACAGAAGAGAAGGAAGCCCTGCTGAGGCAGTGTGAGGAGAGTGTCGCAGCGAAGGCTGAGGAGGCTGAACAGGCCAAACTCAGTTTGGAGGAGGTTCGGCAAGAGCTGCTGCTCACTGGGAACCGGGTCTGTACAACTGAACTTACAACTTCTTCAATAGAACATTATAGAATCATTCCTTATTTTGTTGTTATTATTAAATTAACCCCACTCAACTGACCATCTAACATTATTATCCTCTCCACTTTGTCTTTGCATCTCACCTCGTCGGGTAGTATTCCTTACTTACCTTACAGTTAAATCATTCGTTCATTTGTTCAGATCAGTTCCATGGAATTCGCCATGAAGATCCAGGAGAGCTTGGGAGTTGAGATGCAGCAGAAGATTAAGACGCTGTCAGACACTGAAGAGGAGCACAAAAAGGTCTCAGAGAAAACTTCAGATGCCCTCAGACAGGTAGAACAGGAGCTGAAGGATCTACAGAGCGAGGCAGAGGAGAAGGAGAGGCAGGTCAAAGAGGCTGAGGCTGCGATACTGTGTCTGAAGGAACGAAATGCTGAGCTGGAAACGAAAGCTCAGGAGATGAAGAAAGAAGCAGAGGTGAAATACCGCTACTTGTTTACATAGTATTACTATATTTTAGCTTATTATATATCAAAATTATGATTATATGTTTGGTGTATAAATGTTACAGATCAGTAGATATTATCTGTTTACTTAATCTATGTGAATGTATTCTTGTTAGTCTGCATCAAATGAGTTATGTATTCTTTGTATGTATAGCTTGTAAACATACAAAATAACTTGATTCTGTTTCTTATTCAGATCCTCCAGCATACTCAAGTTGAGGAGATAAACAACCTTCTGGGGAAAATATCTACTTTGGAAGAAGAGGTAGCTGCAAGCAAAGACGCAGCAGAGAAGCTTCCTGCCGTGAAGAATGAACTGGCTGTGGTCAGCCAGTCCTGTGCTGATCTTAGGAAGTCTCTAGAAGCTCTCGAGAAGAATCACTCCTCCACTGTGGAAATCAACTCCAACTTGGAGAACGCCCTGACCGAGAAAAATAATATGATCTCTGCTTTGGAGGAAGAGTCCAAGGAGCTGACACAGAGGATGTGCAAAGAGTCAGAGAGCCACGTCTTGGAGATGGAAAAATTCCTTGACAAACAGAAGAGCCTTAAAGAGCAGCTTGAAGCCTCTAAGCTCTCAGGAATTGCCACTAAAGAGGAATCAACTTCTCGTCATAAGGAGATCAAGACCTTGAAGACAACTCTGTCTGCTGCTTCAACAGGTCTGGAAGAGAGAGACAACAAGATAAAGAGCCTGAAAGAAAGGCTGAATAAAGCAGAATCGGAGCAGGCCAAAGCCTCAGACGCCCTGAAAGAGAAGGCACTTGCCATGAACAAGATCAAGGTGTGGTTGATATTGCAGTCTTGGTTTTTGTTTCAATGCGTTACTCGTTTTTCTTTTCTGTTTCAATGCATTACTCGTAAAGTGTCTTTTATGCGTAGAATAGAAAACTGTATTGTAATATGTTACACTTACCTCTGGGCAGTGAAAAAAGGGGAGACCAGACGAGGTAAACGTTTAACAGAAGTGTTTATTGGAAATAAGGTGTAATATAAAAGCAGAACTGACCCAAAAGGTGGCTGGGCAAGACCGTGAAGCAGAATTGAACCAGACAGGAACCAAAACTTACTAGTACATGATATATACAAAAAAACAGAAATGTTTGGAGAAATATTTGGTTGTTAGTGCTTGAACACTGTATACAAATTATGGGCTAATAAGTCAGACCTGAGCCTGCCCACTGTTGGAGACCATTGGCTGACCAGTCTCTCTCTATCTCCATCTATCTGTCGATCTCTTGTATTTTTGGGTAACATTTTTGCCTTGCTCTGATCTTGAACTGAACGCTGCTTCTTGCTGTCAGCTGACTTCTTCTACATAGCGAGAGTGGGTACAACAGCTCTCATGACCACCACCTTGCTGGTCAGAGTACCGTATAGCAACCAAAAATGGCACATGGGAAAATCGAATTGAAAACTGTTCTAAATCATGTTTTTATAGCATCAAAGTATAATTTTCCCATTTTGGTGGCTTTGGCGGTCGCAGTTATGCTTTGGCTGTTATCTTATTATTTTAATCAGCTTTACTGATTTAATTCTTCACATGAAGGTGCAGCTGGAGATGCTGCAAATGGACCTGGAGGACAACGAGACGGCCATGACCTCCTTTGACAGTCAGGTGGAGGAGCTGAGAGGAACCATATCCTCACTGGAGAGCCAGCTAGCTGAGGGCCAAGCCCAGAAGTCTGAGATGGAGGCCAGGCTGGAAGACAGCCAAGCCCAGGTAGATAAACTAGCTTATACAAGAGTTAGTCTCACATCTATGACACAGTGCGTTTGAGATCCACTTCATCAAGTTTCAACATGTCTTTTTACCACTAGAACTCTCATATGTCTGGGGTAGCATGCTGGTGTAGTGAGCAGGGAGACTGTCCTCAAGCCCCTGTGTTGCCCTGTTGAAGTGTCCTTGAGCAAGACACTGAATTGCTGCCATCTCCATGGCCACTGTTCTGTAGCTGACCCTCACCTCCCTACGGAGAGGGATCAGCTAAAAGAAAATTGCCCTATGGGGGTCAATAAAACATTGCATTATGATTATTAATCTATAACTCTGATTACAGATCTCTGTCTTGGAAACCCGGCTGGAAGAGGTCCAATCCCAGAATTCCCTGTTGGAGACCCAGTATGTCACAGCCAGGGAGGAGTTATCCGAGATGAATTTCGAAATCACACGTCTGGGAGAGGATGCTGTCAAACGAGACTACCTGGAGGAGAACATTGCCACATTAGAGTCTAAACTCAGTCAGATAACAGAGCAAAAAGTCCAGTTAGAGGCAACTCTCGGACAGATAATCAAAGAGAAAGAAGCTAATCTCTCCCAGCTACTTGGTGAGAAAAACATCCTGGAGACTAATTTGAACCAGGTAATGGATGACAAAGAGCGAGTGGAGGCTAACTTGATTCAAATAAATGGAGAGAAGAAACAGCTGGAAGCCAGCCTAGACAAACTAGCTGAGGAGAACAACCAACTGCAGATCAACTTGAGACAGTTAACTAAAGAAAAACAGCAAGTGGAAGCTAAGATTGATCAAATGACTGAAGAGAAAAAAGAAACTGAATCAACCCTAAGTCAGCTCATTGAGGAGAAAGGCCAACTAGAAGTTACCCTGAATGACATAAATGAGAAGTTTCAACTAGAAGCTAACCTGAGCCAGCTCACTCATGAGAACAACCAACTGGAGACAAACTTGAAGCAGATTATCGAACAGAACCAACAGCTCGAAGCTAACTTGCAGCGGCTAACTGAAGAGAAAGTTCAAACAGAAGTTAAACTAAACCAACTAACTGAAGAGAAACAACAGCTAGGAGATAGCCTGATGCAGTTTGCAAAGGAGACCAACATGCCCCAGGAAACTGATGCAAAGAAACAGTTAGATGCTAACTTGGTCCAATTAACTGAGGATAAAGTCAAACTTGAGGCTGAACTAAACAAACTAACTTGTGAGAAAAATGAATTGGAGAATAACTTGAACCAATTGGTTGAAGAGAAGCTTCAGCTGGAGAATAACATCAATCAGCTGACTGAAGAAGATGTCCAACTACAACCGTATCTGAAGCACCTAACTGAAGAGAAACTCCAATTACAAGCTAGAATAGAGAGGCATGAGGACCAGGTTGTCTCAGTCAGAGAGGAAAAAGACTGTATCCATCGCTCCCTCCTGTCCTTGGAGCAAGAGCACCAGAAGCTGAAGGAGGAGTTGGAGATGAGGGACAAGAGGAGTGAGGAGGAGAGCAGAGAGAGGTACATCTTTATCTGCTTTCCACTTTGATGTTTACATGGTACTACTATGATTTTTATGTTCTTCAAGGTATGAGCTTTTTTTTTACATACAATACGATTCATTTCACATTAAGATTCACTGTTATTTTGTCCATTCCATGACATCCCTGATTTCTGTATTGTATTCAACATGTTTCCTTCCATAATGTTGAGGGAGGGGTCTTTGCTATTCACATTAGCTAGAATAATGGGAGCCTGACTAGTGTATGCACTTATATTGTATCACAGGAGCAGGCAGTTTGAGGCCGAGCAGGCAGAGCTGCATCATAAGCTGGCTGGGCTACAGAAAGAACTAGCTGTGTTACAACAGCAGTATGAGTCACTGCTGGACCAGGTAGGCCAGCAACACAGCCTAATACAGCAGCTCTCAGAGACAGAGGGAACCCAGGATTCCAGAGAGAGAGCTACACCACAGGACTCCGACTACAAGAACTCCAAAGACACAGAACTTGGTGGTAAGTGAACCACAACTACAAAAATATTTTATGGTGTTGTTTTTTATTGTAGCTTAAATACTTGAACTTGAATTTTGATTTACTTCTCTGTAACTACCTTCCCCGCAGAAGCTGCAGGCCAGGCTGCTGATGTGGAGCCCAGCATGGAGTCAACAGTTGATGTGAACTTCAGTAATGGTACAGACTCCCTTCCAGCAGAAGAACAGCTGAACCCAAAGGCCTCTGAGCTGGATGAACTATTACAGCAGTCTGACAAGGCTGTCAGGTATGATGGTTAAAAAGTCACATGAAGCAGAAATAAATAAATTACACTCTGAATGTCTTCTTAATAACTGCAACAGTTGGAAAAACAGTTGGTTAGAGTTTAACAAGTAAATATTTTAAAGCCCCAAATGCAGATGTTAATTTGCCATATAAACTTTAGAGATATTCACTTAGATTCTTAGGCTCAAGCCTTTTTATCATTGGTCTTTTCTTGAAATATACATTTAATCAAATATTTTTGTTGCATGTGTTTTATTAAGTGTTAAATATAATGTAATGTAATGTAATCTTCCTGAACCCTGGTAGGAATCCCTTCCAGGAAGAGGAAAATGCGGTCCTCAGGGGGGACCTCAGTGAGGAGCAGGAGATGTTCCAGCAGCATCTGGAGGAGGAGAGGGAGGCGTATGAGTCCCTGCTGCAGTCAGAGTGGCAGCAGCAACGACAAGTGCAAGACTTACACCAGGTAGAGAACAATGTTATTACAACAATGTTTTCCTGTTAATTAGTTGTGTTCATTGGAAAGTTACTTGTGGTTTGAGATATTGACTTTATTGGTTTAGTAATGTAACAACCAGGGAAGCTGACTTAATATTATGGACCTAATACATTTCTGTCCCAAGAAGAAATGTCATTGAACGACAGTTGCATGAGTTGCTTTTCCGTTTAACAATAAACAGTGTACACATTTTCTTTGTATTCCTCAGCTTTCTCAAATGAGGTCTTTTGCCATGAAAGTAGTGTCTTTTTTAATAGAATATATAATAACAGTCACAGTCAAGAACACTAACACAAGTATGCATTATACAGTGTTTTACTTCAAGGTGAACAGACTTGCCTTAGTTGTCTTTCTGCCTAAGTCTTCATGGCTTTATTTTATTTTGTCTCCTGCAGGCTCCTGGAGACAGCAGCTGTCCCAAGGAAGTTTCTGTAGATGAACCTGGAATCTGTGATCTGTCCCCACACTCCTCCCTTGGTGAGACCAGAGTGTTTCAATGCTTGTGATTAATTAGGTGGTGCTAGTAATTGTGATTTCAAGTTGACATTTTATATTTATATCAAAAACTGAAAACATCTAGTCTTTCAAAACATTTCAAAACATTTTCGCAGCTCCTACTTCTGTATTTTGATCTCCTATGCAAGAAAATCTTGCAGGCTATTGTGTAGGTTAATGTAACCATCAGGCCTCGTTTTAGACGCTAGCACCTGCCTTAAGTTGCAGGGATTCGGGAAGGCTTAAAGGACTATAGACTTTTTGGGAAATGATCCGTCGGTCAACTTACGCTTTATGTGACGAGATGATTGGCAGAAGAAAAAAACAACACCAACCCTGGAGTACTAAAAGGTTTATTTTCTTATGTTAGATGTTAGTTAGTTGTCCACGGGCACTTAACATACTGTGTGCATTAGCATGTGCACCTGACAGGCAGGTGACGTAAGAGATGATTTTGGTGCTACTCCTATCTTAACATGTAAAAGGTAAGTTGACTGACATTCAATTTCCCAAAAGGTTGGTGTAGTTCTTAAACTGTTGATGCAGAATTCTCCGCCAATGCGTTATGATCCAGACTTTGAAATGCAGTTGTGCCTCTTAATAATGTATCATGTGCAAATAAATTCTAAATTTTAAATGTGTCCATCTGCCACAGAGTCATCCAAGTTACAAGCTGACCTTGACCGCCATAGGGAAATAGTCAGACAACTGGAAAACAAACTCCAGACCCTCCGCTCTGAGTTTGACCTCCTGAACTCTGACCTTGCACTGAGAAAGGAGCTGACCTCCGAGCTGGAGGTCCAAGTTCAAGACTTGGAGGGGAAAGTGCAGGCAGCAGAGGAAGAGGGACATGGCACAGCAGATAAGCTCAACACCGTCCTGGTGGAGAAGAAAGGCCTTGCCGAACAGGTAGGGGATAGGAATTGCAGAAAGCCAAACACAGGTTGTAGATAGTATTTCAAACACTATGCCAATGGAATTGATCCTTTAAGTATCTGAACTGTCAGGAAAAAAAGATATAGCATTATTGTACTAATACTGTTCATATTCAGGTATCTCAGCTGTTAGAGGAGAGGGAGGCGTTAACTCTACAGCTGCAGACAGCCAAATGCCAGCTGGCGGATGTTGTGGAGATGCTGGAAGGGCTGGAGATGGCCAAAGGTAAAGATCTACCTAGCTTAATGCATATGGGAAATTGGAACCACATTTTAGGTTATTTATTGACTTAAAAACCCAATCTGCTGATCTCCCTGGTTTGAAGACTGAGCTTTTGATACAAGTACTGATATTGTATGGCTACACAAGTTTAAAATGTGTTTTGAGGGGGTTTGGATATGATCAAAAACAACAACCTTTTGAGTAATGGCAGGAGCTGAACACGGCCAAGAAATTATGTTCCATTGGAAAGTCCTACCCCTCAAGAATCTCCTATACAGTTCCAGATTCGGTGAATTAAATAGTGCAGTGTTTATTCAGTTATTGATTCAGTTAGAGCATACAAAATCAAATGTTTATTTTTTGGATTTAGAGAATTTGAATGGTTTGATACTGGCTGCTCACACCTTGTATGACATATACAGTTATTGGCACTATAGAATAGCGTAAATTGAATGGCTTAGTGTGATTTCTAGGCTGTAAAAGGTTTGTTTTATGTTGTATTTTGTTTGATTCAACAGTAATTCGATTTTTTTCCCTCACTTCTGCAGGTGGCTGGGATGAGAAGTTCCTCCAGCAGGAGAGTGAGTTGAGGAGGGTTCGCTCTGAGAAAGCCAACCTGGAGCAGCACATCCTGGGCATGGAGAGTGAGCTGGAGTCCCTGCAGGAGGAGAGGACTAAGCTGATGGGAGAAATGGAAAACCAGAGGAGGACCTCTTCAGGCATGGAGCAGCAAATAGAGACACTCATGACAGAGGTGAGTAGTCACAGGTCATACGTGTGTCAGTACGTGCGCCATGGTTCATGCATCAGAGAAATTGCATTTTACATAGTAGAACACCAAATTACATGAGGCTGTACATTTTTTTTTTTGCTGTACATTTTTACTTGGAGGAAAAGGTGTTTCATATTGCTTCCTAAACAAGTTATCCATGTGCTGTGCAGAATCCTTGGGACACAATGTCAGAGAAAATCTTTAATTTAAAATAAAAGCAGCATCTCATTTTGTCCCCCCATAAAAAGAGGTAAAGTTTTTTTTTTTAAGTCCACATTTATCACAATTGTTCAGCTGGAAAAACAACACAACAATACAAACAACAACAAAAAAAGTTAAGCAAGGATTATATGTGACCTTTTTGAAAGTGTGTCTATTTTCGAAAGCTTCTTGATCAATGAATGACTTAACTATTCTAAATCTATCCATTCATCTAGACCACCCAGCTCAGATCAGAGCTTGTGTCCTGCACCGAGGAGCGAGACGAGCTGAGCCAGTCATTGGGCCGATGGAAGGAGCAAGTCCACAGTCTGGAGAAGACCAACTGTGACACCAGACAGCTGATCTCCATCCTGGAGGAGGACATCAGAGCAGGGAGGAGGGAGTATGAAGCCTTGCAGAGCAGCATGGAAAAACTGGAGAAGGAGAGGCAACAGGTGCATACTCGTAATGTTTTGTGGCTGAGGGGGTGATGTTAGTTTAGGTTCTGGGACCTGGATACGATCCACTTCCCATTAAAAAGGCTTTCATATGGAAACATACCTCCTCACAATAAGGACAACGGCTGTGGCAGTATCATGGCTCTGTATTTGTTTTAGGTGAGAATTAAGGTCAGATGATTGTTTATACTTTTTTTCTACCTTTGGTAGTAATTTTCCAGCGGTTCAAGGTCACCATAGCTGAGTGAATGGATGTTGCTAGCTATTTTCACACAGCTTAGCCATGTTGATCATGATCAGAATAGGAGTATTAGCACTCAGTAGTAACCCTTCGCAACAAAATGGAAAAATAATCTCATTATTAACAATAATAATACTACTAATTAAAATAATCG
>OOFE01000887.1:8506-22598 GCA_900323365.1 Monocentris japonica | reverse complement strand
CCATTTTAATGGCTTGTTTATTGTACAACAATGGGGCAAAGACAGCTGATTCATTTTGTAACTTTGCTTGGTAACCCTAGCACCCCACTCTTCCATTAAAACCTATTAAAACTCAGCCACATCTCCTCCGTTTTTGCAGAGAGTGGCTAATAGCAGCAATCGAAGCCTGGAACAGAAAAAAAGCTGCTCTAATGCTCTTATCTGCATGCTGGCAGCAGAGGGCAAGAAAGCTGTGCGCCTTAAACAGTGTTTACTACTCCTTTTCCAATGCTGCAGTCAGGAAGGAAGTCACTCAGTAAGTCGGAGCTGGAGCACCAACGGGTGAAACGTTGACAATCTCGCCTGAGGCAGTCAAACATGTATGCCACCAATAAAATCTCTTTGCTTGAATTCAAAAGTGGGAGCCAAGCATTTTTTCATTTCCCCTCCTAGTGAGAGTACAGAGATAACTCCCCCATCATTTCACAACCAGCTACAGTACAGAACATAACTCCTAACTCTTAAAAGGGGGTGACCCTAGATTGTCCCTTTTTCAAAGTCATCTGGATATGTGTCTAAAGTGTCTAAGAGCTTAATCCATGCTGAGTCCTTTGTGCTCATGCAAAACTGAACAGAGAGTTTGCGTTCAGTGATGCCCTTCATTGCAGATTGGTTCAAGGGGGTGCCGTGGTGTGGGGGTTCTTAATTGGATGATAATCGGTCAGAGGCACCTTTTATATGGTGCACTGTCATGATGTGTGCTGGCTGGTTGGTATCAATAGCTGGGTTTCCATCCAACTGTCAAGGGAATCTTTTGAAATGTTGAATGTGAATTAGATGTGTTTCCATCAGCAAGGATGAAGTGAATAAATTGGCTTTCAGAATGTCAAAAAAACACGTGTCTTTTGCGCATTGAGCAAGTTGAGCATTGAGTTATATTGTTATTAAGTGTCAGTTACTGTTGGACATATTTCATGCTTTCATCTGACGATGAAAACAAAGAAATGCACTTGACAAACTAATGGTCACACAACCATGATGGGCACCTTAGACATGGAGCGACAGCAGGTATCACATTTCTAGGAGGTCCTGGTGAATGAAGAATGCCCAAAGCCACTTTTTAACTGCTGTTCAATGAAACTGAACCATTCTCTGGGCTGATCATGCCAAACCTACATCAATATTTATTTGACAAATGAGTTTTGCGTCACTATTTACCACACAGCTGTTTTTCAACACTGTGTGAATTGGCAATCCAGCAATCCATTTTTTTATCTGTGAGGAATGGGACATATGGATATTGTTGGCATTTCAATGAGAGAAAGTGAAATGGACAGAAAAATAAATGAAGATGAAGGACAGATGTAGAGAAAGGGTGAAGGGACAACCTCAATCGGAAAAGCCAAAGTTGCATACTTCCACCTCAAACAGAGAAGCAGATTAACCCCTGAACTCCTGCCAACACCATACTAATCTGACTGCCAATCAGACCTCTCTGTCCCCACTCCTGACACCTCTTAAGGAAATGACTTCCCTTGACGTGCTCTGCGTGGGCTCCCCTCTCCTCTCCCCTCTCGCTGCAAGCTCATTTTGAAAGGTAATAAAAATGGAAGACTAAATTGCATTAGTCAATCTGGCTGTGTCTGCAGGGAGGGTATTGTTTTGACGGGCTGCAGATGTGCACCTGCAAACGTGGCTGCAGTTCACTAGCTAATCACAGAAGAAACAGTAAGCGACAATGACACCATGACAGCAGGCGGGGAATGGCTGGGGGTGCAGGGAGGTGGTGGGAAGCTGGATAAAAGAGAAAATAGAAGCATGGAAGAAATGGATGCACAGGATGAAAAAAGGAAAAGTTAGAAACTACTTTCTTTGCTCGGCCTCTGAACAAGGGCTGTGAAGTCTCAACACAGCAGGCGCTGTGACCCTCTCAAGTCTATCTCTTTTCTGTCTACATGTCTTTCATTTTCTCTCTGCACTTCCCTCTTTCCCTACTAGCTCTGAGATAGCAAGCAAGGAGTGCGGTAGCTTTTTGCGTTGCCTGAAAATTAGTCTCACACAGCTGTCATGGTGTCTTCCGCTTGTCTTCAGCCACATTGATCCAAGTAGGCTTACATCAGTGTATATCACATCCCCCACCATACTCTCTCTCTCTCTCTTTCTCTCTCACTTAAAAACTCAGAGCCTCCTATTTAATCCAAGCCGGAATAATATCTATAATAATAATAAAATTTTTAATCAAATGGGACACCCCAGGGAGACCTCAAATCTCATCAGCGTAAAGGTTATTCAAGGGCAGCACAATGATAATTACATGCACATAAACATTAAGGGATAAGGGAAAATGTTATAAGAGGTTAGCATAATACAGCAAGCTGAATTATTTCTTCTGAGGCCATTACTGGGTCAGTTCTTGGTGGTCAGTTCTTGCACAAACTTCATTGTAAGTGAACAAAGACATAAATGGAGAGGTGGAAGGAAAAGAAAATTAGAGGACAAATATCTTTTCTTGTTGATTGCAAGATTGATTGAGGTGTTCAGGGTGCGAAACATACCAGGCCCCGTCAGTGGGCTATTTTCTCTGTCGATGCAGGCATGGGACGCAGACTCACAAACCAAGGGACACTGGAAAGCAAGGACAGAAAGAGAGAAAAAGAGAGAGGCTTGATATTGTTGATGTCATTTTTTTATTTTTGTATATTAACATTCTTCCCCAGATAACACTTTGTGTATTCATTAAGGGTATGAAATGTTTACAACCGGGTAAAGGACCACAGTGAACACAAGCCCTAGGGTTTTACTACATTACTACATTATCTTGATATCTCTATGATTGAATGAATTAATGAAACTGTCAAATTAATTGAGAATTGTGCATCGAACATTTGATGTTTCTTGATGCGCTGAGGCTGGGACTCATCATCGAAGCAATAGTGACAACTAAAACTCTTTTGCGCCGTCTATGCCAGCTCTGCCCTGCTAGGTGAACCGTTTAACATTGTTAGACAGCCAAACCTGTCCCCAGAAAGGGCTTTAATGACTACTAGGGACAATCTATCACCTCTCCTAGCCAGGAAACTGATCTTGAATCAGATAGACACATCCCATGCCACCATCAAACATGCACACACAACAACAAAACAAATGTGCCCATTGAACAGAATATAACGTTCAGTTCTGGAAATTTCCGAAGTTTCCAAGCAAGGTCCCTGATAATGAAAAGCATTAACAATGAGCCAAGAGCCGCAGCTGTAAAAGGAGTCCCTTTGTGTTTGTTGGCAGGGGACAGCTTGTGTTTGATGGGTCTTTGATATCTAAAATATGTAAAGAGGTGAGATCAAAGGTGGCTGAAGTCTCTTTCTTGTTTTACCTGCCTGTTCTTATGGGGTCAATGGGATATTCATCAGAAGCAGATACCCAGGAACAAAATGAAAACAGACAGACAGACCAACTGAAGTAAGCTGAACAAGAATTTCCCCACGAGTGAGTCTTCAGCCCTCCCTAATATTTGTCATATCCCTTCCTCTTTCCTCCCCTCATCTCAAACAACAGCAACAACACACACAGGGGAAATGTGCTGTGACAACAGACACGCGCGCACACACTCTCTCACACACACACGCACACAGAAACACATTCATCAAGACGACATGGGCAGATTGTCAGTGACACAGTGGAGCCTAGCAGGGAACCTCCCCGCACCAGCAACAGGGGGGGCAGAACCGAAAGGCAGTCAGCCATGTAGAGCCCTTGGTCAATTATATAAGACAGTGATTCATATACACACACACACACACACACACACACACACACACACACACACACATACACACACACTGTAATGTTGGTGAGAAAGCTAATTCAACTGCAGGCAAGGATTAGAGTCTATATTATCAGAAGGTTCCCCTTTACAGAATCTGTAGTGCGCTCCAAAGATCACAAGTACATCATTAAAGCTCACTCTTTACTTTTAATTCCTGTCTTTGGCCCTACACCAAACACTCAAGTTACAAATATTGAACAAGACTGAGTCCACTGGGAATCTACAGAAAATTAAGCGAAATAAGAATACATACAACTTGGTTTCTGGAGTGGTGGCACCCCATTTGGATGACACAATCTTCGTTTGTTTTGTCAAACTCTGAAGGAGGCTACTCTGTCTTTCGCTTTCTTTCCCACCCCTGAGTATGTGAGCCACTTCAGAGTCAAGTTAAGCAGTATGTATTGGACGAGATTAGCGTGGAGAGGAGGTGTGAATGGCCCCATTCAGGATATCGTATCTGCCATTTGGACATATAAACTGCAGGCTTCAGGAGTGGCTGCACAATCCCACACAAGTGTCAAGTGTATTTGTGGCAGGCTAATTCGGTAAGTCTATCTATAATCCTCTCTATAAATTACAGAAAGACAAAAAACATACATTTACAGTACTCATGTACACAAACTGAGACTGAGACACACACACACACGTGTCCCCGTAAATCCCCTGAGGTTTACAGAACTTTATTTAATCTCATTGGGGGACTTGAGCAGTGGCAGTCTAATCCTAGTATTAGCGCTAGGTATCAGGAACAAAAATACTGTGTGTCTGGGCTCTACCATCTTACCTTTTGTGCTGGTATGTCAGCAGTGATGTGGTCTACGTCAACCTCCTCCATTTCCCCCATCTTCAGACGGCTCACCACCACTGTTCCTGCCGCACACACACCATCAGATGACCTGGGGAGGGGGAGAGAGAGAGAGAGAGAATTTTAAAATGATATCTGTTGAATAAAGTGTTTTCCTCTGGCCACACCCCCACCATGCACTTGAAACAGACCTCAGTACTCTGTCTCTACAGGGTGCCGACCAAAGTTCATAAGCACATTTCCAGCTTTGTACAGGTTAAGAAATTACAAAGCTGTTTGTTGATAGAAAGTGGAATCAGGATATAGACACTTGCACTCTCACATGACAGAATAAGCAGAATACTATGCATGCAGAATAAGGAACAGCCTTCTATAGTGGAGGGTTGTTGGAGAGAGTGAAGGAGGGAATGTACAGTGTAGCTGTTCAAATGGTCTTCTAATAATCCAGACTGTGTGCTGACAGACATGAAATAGATACTGGAGTTTTCATATCAGGGAGGCCCTCCAATCACTTTTCCAATCATGGAACCATGATTAAGGAGCTGATAGAAAATCTATAGTATTGGCAGAAAGACAGACACTCTCAAATGAAGAATAATGATCCCTTGGCATTGTGCGAGCAAGTCTGATCACCTAGACAGACCATTCCTAATGTGCTCTGTTCCACTCCAGCTGGAGAAAATATTGGATGCTACAGTACCAGCCAATGGTCCAGCGAGAGACAGGGAAGGTTGACAGCCCCGACTGAGGAAGAGAAAATGGAGGGTTGGGGATGGAAGGAGAGAGGACGCTTTCAAGGCCAATTCATCTTGGTCGGGAGGCGAGAAAGTTTGATGACACCCCAAGGAGAAGAGGAGAGGGAAGAATAGATGCTGAGGGGAGGAAGAGAGGGATCTGAGGGAATACAGGAGAGGAGGATAGGGACTGTAGGGATGCAGATAGAAGAAAAAGAGGCTCTGCAGTGGGACACTGGGAGTTTAAGTTAGTGCTTAATGTCTCACAGCAGTTCCCAAGCAGAGCAAATAACATTGGTTGGTTTATAAATCGAATCACTGTCCCTTGCCAGACACCTGTCTCAGTGTTTACTCCTCCCCTCATTTCCCTGTTTTCTCTCATTCCTCATCCCATCATCTCTCTCTCTCTCTCTGCAACAGAGGACTGAAGCACAGTCAGAGAAAGTCACCCTGACTTTGAATAAACAGTATGTACCAACATATAATGGAGGAAAAAGAGATTAACATGCGTCACATTTAGTGTTAGGCCTCACAAGGCCTAAACCCTTAGGGGTTACAGTGGGCCTCTACTCTTTAGATTGCTCTGCTCCAATCCACTAATGAAACTCTCCACTTGAACAGAGGGAGGAGGTTTGAATCGCTTTAACATAATTGATTTATGCCTTTGAGAGATGGAGATAGATATTGTGTACATTTTTGTTATTTACAGTCACTGTAACTTAAGCTCAGCACCTGTTCAAACACAACCTTTGATGTACAATTTTTGGTATATTTTTTAAAAGACATGCAATCATTAAAAGAACACCCCTGCAGCTCATTCCAATGTGCAGAAGTTAACTTCCTGACAGAACTTCTGCAGTGATGTGCCTTCACTTGCAAGCTACAATCTATTAGCATGTGCAGTGATTGACCTCAAATTACCTTTGAAGGTTCTGACAAGTGGTGTGGATGAAAAAGAAGCCCATCTCCCACTTTCCTCCCACATTCAGTCCTATGCCACCCCCCCTCCTTCCCATCCCTCTCTTTCCATCTGTTAGAGCTGGCATGGAAACAAGTCTGCAGATTGCTCTTTGCCTGCAAGCCCATCTTTCCGTAAATCTAATTGGCCCAGGATCTCTTATGACAACACTTAGACAGCTTCGTTAAAGTGACATAAATAATGTGCTTAAAATGTCTGCTGTGAATTTGGCACATTTCATACAATTCATAAATAATTAGTTATCAGGGAAGTGCTTTACATTTAACAGTGAGTTTCTTTTGAAAGCCCCTTTTGGTTCAAATAAACACATGCACGTACTATGCTAATGCTAAGTTGCTTTTAATGTATGAGCCATACATGGATATACTATACAGTAACTGCTCAAAAAGTCCATAAAAAAACCCAACCGCTTACTTCTCCTGAATAACAGTAACTGCTTTTTAAAGAATATAGAGAATATATTTTGGTAGAGAGTTGATGCTAATTTGGAACCTACTACCTACTTCTTACCGATGTGTTAGGAACTAACAGTCTGTCATGTTCACTTATGTGTACACCTAAGTTGCCTTAATCAATTTTATGCTGGAGATAAAAAAAACAACTTAAATAAAACTCAGCAGCAGGTGAGAGTTTGGCTCCATGACAGTCAATTTAAACAGTCCCCATAAACCAATAAAGCTGTCAAGTTGCACTTTGTAACCCAAAGAAATCTGAGGGCACTTACATGTAAAGTGTATTCAAGATGTAGCCAAGGTCAGTAAGGACTATTCATGTGGGGAAATAAGAAGCAGTGAACCATCAGGGCAAAGAAAGCTTTCCCTGCTGGGCTAACAATCCTCAGAGTCCCTCAGGGAAAACGTTAGCTAACAGCAGCTTATAATGAAAGAGGAGAGCAGGTAGATTTGGTGGCAAGTTTGTGTTACTGTCAAGAAGAACTTTTAAAGAATACCTGCTCATCTCTAAGTGGATTTTTTTCTAGTTTGAATGGTCTGAGTAATTATATCCAGCTGGGTTGGATATGTGCATGTGGCAGGTATGTGTGCAGAAAAATGAGCTCCTTGATGGGTGTGTTGTTTTCTACTGTTATGGCTAAGACCCCCTGAGTCAAGCTAAATGTCCGTGTCATACGTGTGGTGTATGTAAAAAGTATGTAGGCATCAGTAACATGGATGTAAATGGGAAAAACAGCAAATGATGAGAAAACAATGGTGGAAATGTGCCTGGCTGCAAACCAAAAAGAAGTGCCAATGGCACTTGCAGCAGCCACAGGTCAAAACAGGCTCTCCTTATATCAGGCCTCTCTCAGGCGTGCCCTACTGCCTGTTGATTGCACCTGGGAGGGAGCAAGAGAGAGAGAGAGAGAGAGAGAGAGAAGGGGCACCCGTAACATCTACTGTATTACAATTAGTATTATTGCTATTTGCTTTCTTGGTGGTTCAATGGAAGGATGGTAATGCTTAGGATTAGTACTTTTTCTCCTTTAGTGATATGAGGTAGTTGTGGGGACTTGCACTGTAGCGTAATAGACTTGCATGGCAATATGGTAAGCTCTGCATGATTTGGAAGTAATTTGTTCGTGGGAGGATTTCATCAAAGCCTTAGGTCTAAAATGCATGCCCCCTACTGCAAATAAAACAGCATTGGTGTCCTTCTTGCTCTGGGCAGAGTGGGTCAAGAAAAACCCCAGAGTAGATCCAATGGGAAATGATTATGCTAACAAAGTCTTGGGAAGTTCAAGACAGCCGAATGAGAAATGACAAAGGATGGGAAGAGGCAAAATGGGTGAGCAAATACCCTCTTTCTGTTGCCTTGTGAACTACAAGAGGGAAAGAATTACAGTGAGGACAAGGGAGGGACAATTGTGCTGAATTTTCAAAGGCCTGCTAAAAATGAGTTTAAAGAGCCCGTAGGTGGGGAAAGTTCATCAAAAATACTTCAAAGTAGCTATACTTCTGTGGCTGTCAGGTGTTTTTCTCAGCAAGGCTTCCCACAGAGAAAAGTGCCTGACAGCCACAGAAGTATAGCGGAAATGTAGCAAAGTACCACTGGCTTTTCCCCTCACAAGGGCTTTAAGTGTAGGAAGCTAAAAATACAGGGCCTGGAATAACTATTTTGCTTTTTGCCCCGGTTTTTGCCCACCGTAGAGTGAGTTTAACAGTCCTTCAGGACACCTGAAAGCTACAAATTGCATCTGGAATGGGAGTGGTCAGACAAAACTAATTGCCAAGAGCCTGCACAGCAAACAGGAATGCTAAAGCCTATAAGTCTAGCTGTGGAAACGTAGCTGGGATTCTTGACCTATATAAAACTGGACGGGTGGGCTAAATATAGTGCTGGCTACTGCTCACTGAGGACAGATGTTGCGACACAGGGCTGCGATGACAGCGAGTGCCAGCTTTTGAAGTCGTTCTGTCAGCCCTGACGTTCACTGGGAATGAATGAGATTGTTATGTGACTCGGCAATAATTGCACATTTTGCAACTGGGGGTCTGACTCAATCAATGTGACAACACTGCAGGCATTGTTCATACAGCCAGTCAGAATCACCAAGGGACCTCAGGAGCTCTACACACTCTCTGACTTGTCTGGACCACTTCCAGTATATTCCCAGAAAGAAAAACTGTCCTGCTTTCTTATTCCTCTTGATGAAGGAAAAAATGACTTCCACCGAAAAAATATATTTAGTCTTAATGTAAAATTCATGCTAACACCCTAAGTAGCTTATATTACATTTCAGTAAAATCTATGTGTGGTATTGAATCTAGGTCAGTTTTTAGTCTGACTTAGCTAATTTTTTTCCAAGTTATTATTCATCCTTTACCAGAGGAAGTGGTTGATGGTAATATTTGAGCACTTGAAAGGTCATGTGTTAAGCATTCATAAGTGAACATGGGGGTTTGTCTGACTATATTTATAATATATCTCTTGTTAATTGTGTCCAGGACATTTTACACTTGAAAGGTACAGCTCAGGGGGTGCAGCAGGCACATCGAACTTTGAATAACTATCATGATGTGTAAAATTGTGTAAATACACCAGTTTGGTTAATCTCTACAATATATGAATGTATGAAAATATGAAAGATGAAAATCTGTTTCTGCCTGGTGTAATTTATCTGTAAAACGCAGAATAGGGGCTAGGTTGGGGCAAGATGTATAAATTTGGACTTACACAAGATCTATGAGTTTTAAAGCATCCTATTTATTCCAGTGCATCCATCAAATAGACTACCATACTGCATTCCTGCATGACGAGAACTGTCTCCACACTACATTTACTTTTATGTTAGTGCTGAACCAGCGCCAGGAAGAGTCTTCCATGAGCTGTTGTCATAGAAGAAGAAAAAAACATCCAGAGAGTGTTTACTTCTTCAGCCAATCACAATACAGACTGGTGCTCACAACTAGAGGGTTGGTGAGTGTTGTCTATAATTTGTGTAAATTTTATAGCATTTATTTTCTGTGGAACCCATATGGCCCATAAGGGAGTAAGACGAGGACAGATATGAGGAGAAAGTTGTGAGTGTAGCTAAAGGAAATGGAAGGCCCAATGCGAAATCCCTAGTCCTACATTAAATGTTCCTGTCAATTATACTACTATGACAGGAGAGAGGATATGTATCCCTTGTCTGTTGTTAAACAATAATTGTACCCTAAACTCTAGGAAACCTGTTTCCATACCATGATAGGTGTGTCAAAATTTTAATAACTATAGTAAAGCAATGCAGTGGCACATGGGACATTTATCTAGGCAGCTAAAAAGGAGCAGATATTGTCTCTCAAATGCTACGCTTTCAATCTTAAAATCGTATCATTTAAAAAAAAGTTGTATAATGTTAATTAAATCCTGTTGAGTCTAACATTTTATTATCACAGGTCTTTGAGAGAACCAATAAATTGGTCTTCCAAGGCCCCAAAACACCTCTGTCCCATGTTGGAATGTGGTATTATCATAGCACATAAGCTGAAACCATGGTATCCTAATTGTTGTAATTAATAGCCTGCAGTATTTCCAGAGGTCATAGTAAGCCCATAGCAAGTGGCTTTAGTGAGAATAGGCAAGGAAGGAGGCGGGGGTGGGGGTGCTCACTTCCAAGAA
This sequence comes from Monocentris japonica, assembly GCA_900323365.1. NCBI lineage: Eukaryota > Metazoa > Chordata > Actinopteri > Trachichthyiformes > Monocentridae > Monocentris > Monocentris japonica. The sequence continues at coordinate 12,180 of OOFE01000887.1, read as the reverse complement.
CACCGGTGACCTCTGTGTTTACCCCAGGCAAGAACGTAGAAACACCATGTGAAAAAACAAGCTCTGTTTGATCCTGAGGGTCAAGGCCACACAATGTCACAATGACCATCACACTAATTTATTAATATATGACAGAGTCTTTATTTGCCAACTAATTAGCGCTAGATTGAAAGCCAGATATACTGTATGTACTGTGATGGGCAAGCACTAAGGGTCAATGACTCACATAAATTCAAAGACATATATAAATTGATTTGTGGACACACGGACACACGCACGCACGCACGCACGCACACACACACACACACACACACACACACACACACACACACCTTACATACATTCACTGGGTGTAGACTAACAGAGATTTAGACTAACTGAGAAATCTTAAGAAACTGCTGATTGCAAATTGTAAAAGAGAACGAAAGGCAGTTATTTAGAACTGTGTTGCAGCAACAACCCTTCTCTAACAGAGCTTTTCTCTATCGAATGTTTTAGCTGTAGCTGTGCCAGCTGCAAACCGGTTAAAAAAAAAAAAGGCATTGAGACAAAACATTCCACTTCTCCAACAGGAAAGGGGTGTTTTGGGATGGTAAGCACACTCTCTCACTTTCTCACCCAGGCCTGTGTGTCTGTGAGTTGAGTATTCTTAAGAGAGTGCATCTGCATGTATACTCACACGTGTGTGTGCGTGTGTTTGTGTGCATGCCAGAAGGTCTGGGGAACAGATGCAGGCTCCGGGCCAACGGGGCTGACGCCGGAGATGAGAATCCAGCTCTGCAGCTCTGTCTCCAGGGAAGGGCTGCTGCTAGCCGGGGCCCCGGCTGGAGCGCTGAGGTAATGGAACCAGCCTTTTCCTGAACATCACTCTCTCCATCTGTCTCTCTGACCGCCTGTCTGTCTCTCTGACTGTACAGCCACCTGCCCATCTGTCTGCCTGTCCGTCCGCCTGCATGTTCTGCTTACCCTTCACACTCTCAGTGATTGTTGTCCTGAATTTGTAAATGTAATAATAATTTATCCCCACCCACCATCCCTCATTTTTTCAGCCTTTCTCTCCCGGTTTGTTTCACTCCCCCATGTCTTTGTCTGTCTCCATCTGTGCCCCTCCCTTTCAAAACAAATGCAGAGCCAAAACCTATCAAAAGCCAAAGGTGAAGAAATGCACTCTTATGTCATTTACAGGAAAAAACGAGGCCAGGGACTTTCTGTGGCAAAAGCTTGTAAGATGACTCAAGCTACCGTTCATACTAAACATCAGATTAGACAAACAAACTTGATAAGCTCTAAACAATGAAGACGACAATCAAGCACCGACTAATCAGTTGTAGGCTTTTAACCTTGGAGGGTAAACTTAATAAAAAAAAACAATATTTTGGAACATTGTTTAAACTGGGACACGTACAGGACTTTCCCAAGCCCAGGCTAACCATTATTGTCCCTCATCGTCCGAGAAAACAATTAGGAAAATGAAAAAAGAACCCAGAATGGGACAAATTATGTAATTGTCACAGGAAGAGAAGCGAGCTTCACAGCATCTGTGAGTGTTTAAAGTGGTCTGCACTGGGGCGAGGAATTAACAAGCTCATGACGGGCAGATCAAAAGGCATACACCCTTTGAATGTCCCTGTGGATTTGGGTGGATGGAGAAGACACCTCCATGGGAACCAGGAAGACCAAGCTTATAGGGTCAGTGACTGTCTCTCTCCCTAAAACCAGGGATATGACTCGACCCAGTAACACTACTGTACATGCATCCATCTGACCCGTCGTAGTGAATTCAGTTGTCTGGAATCCAGGCCAGAACACAAAATGGAGGGTGTGATGAAGTACAGTTATAAAATGGATGTAACCTAATAAAGGGGATGAATCCTGCTCATAAACGTGGACATGTTTGTTACATCTTGTCTAAACCATAGAAATTAAATTATTGAATAAGCTTAACGATGCTGCAAGTAGCATTTTTAAACATCAAATATATCATTGTCAAATTAACTGTGATTATAAACAAATGAGACCATAGTCGAGATGATTGGTAGCCTCTATCTGATGTCAGTTGTATTGTTAGTGATTGTGTTTATCCCTACTGGTTTTAATACCAGAAGCTAAGAAGCTTTCCAATCTGTTTTCCAAGAACTGCTGTGATATAATTGGTGTCAGTGTCAAGAGTTTTGTTCCAAAATGTTCCACAAATCACCAATTAAAAAAGTGGCACCTATTCTTGCTAAATGATAGAAGGTAACTGAACAGATACTAACCCTTTCACTTGTTTAACCATTTGCCATTGAAACTCAATGAAACTTTAGCTCTGTTTGCGCTGGAAGAACAGCGCCCTCTATCTGTTTTGTGCCATAAAGCAATCTGACCTGGTGGCACACAATGCAAAATGCAGTGTAGAGGCCGGTGGAGGTGGTCTCGTTTGTTTACGGTAATTTTACTTATAAGTCAAAATGAATGTGGTATTGATGTTAACATGCTACATGCAGTACCTTTGATTACAAGTACTTAGAGTCTGCAATTATACACCATAATCCATGATAACTTTGGTTGGGAACGGGGCTTGTCTTACCGAGGTCAGAGCATTGCACCACGCGCAGGTGGCACTGGCAGCGGAAGGGGCACTTTGGTCCTGCAGGCATGGAAGGAACCTCTAAATCTGTAGTCAGGTCAGGCAGACCGGAGCCCGCCTCGTCCTCCATCATGAAGTCCAGGAAGCCGGATTGGCGGAAGGGCAGTGCCCAGCAGGCAGTGACCAGGAGCAAAGAGAGACAGGCCGACCTCATGGTGCTGCTGGCAGGGAGCCTGGGGGGAATAGAGGACATGGGTCGAGGGTTAGTGCGTATGTATTTTCAATTCAATTTGAAGGTTGGCACTGTATTTTGTTAAATTTTGTAGTTTTGAAAATTATATTATGTGTCTAAGTATCTGTGGAGATTTATAACCCCAAGAAAACATTACAGAAGGAAAGCAGAGTGTAGGGAGAAACTAGACTTGAAATGTGAAAATGCAGTGGATCAAAGGCAGAGCGATAGAAGGAGGCTGAGAGAGGGGCATAGTGTGAGAGAGGCAAAGGGTAAAGGTGAGAGGTGGAAGGCCAGGGGCTGGAAGGCTAAGCAGCTGGGCATAATAGGTTTGTGGGGCTGGTCAAATAATTATCTATTTAACTGGTCAGCTTGAGGCAAAGGTGAGAGGAGGGGTTATATTGCAACCAAAAAGAGAAAATTACACGGTATTACTTTACCATAGGGGACAAGCCTTAAGGTTATTAAAGTACGGAGAGCAAAAAAAAATAAACTGATGATATGCCTGAAAACGTCATTATGGCTGTGCTATAACAACAGCATAAAAGAAAAGTGTATTTTTTGCAGCTGGTGACTTTAAGCATTAACGTAAGTACTGCAAGCATTAGCCTTCACAGTGCAGGGTGGATACATGATAGGGGATTTCTACTGTGGCTGCCAGTGTATACCACTGGATTTATTTTGTTTCTATTCAAAACTAAAGGATGATGGGTGTTAAGTTACGAAGTTACTTTCCTTGTCAGTGTGTATCAAAAATACACAGTGATCCTACTGTAGGATCTTGCAAGTATTTCCAAGTCCTGTTGTAGAGTCACTGGGAGAACCCTGACTCCTTATGCAGCGATCTATTTACGACCACAGCCACAACCCAGT
>OOFE01000886.1:30254-44157 GCA_900323365.1 Monocentris japonica | reverse complement strand
TCGCTGTGTGTTTTGCAGGAACATCTCAGCTGAAGACTGCCAGGGGTGGATAAGGCATGCCAAGCGTTTCTATCCAAGGTGCATAGCGAGAGACGACATAAGATGTGATGTGGACGAGAGCATGTGGCCAAATGCTGAAGATCGTATAGATTAGAACAGGACTGTGCATTTTTGTGTTTTTTCCCTTCTGTGCCTTTTTGTATTTGTGTATTTATATTTGTGTATTTGTGTATTTTATTTTTACACATTTGGAACCAAAGGCCATGTATGTTGGATTTTTTGTTGATCACTGGCAGCAACGTCATGTTGCTAATAAAGCTTTTACTGCAGCAATTCTGTCACTTACTATTTTTTTCTACTCTATTAAGTAAAGATGACTCATTCACTTTTAGATTGTATGTTTCCATTCGACATGCAACCAAAAAATGTAGAGTGGTTTACAGTAAAAGGAAACTGAATTATAAAAAACAATGGATTTCATATTGTCTATTGTATGCAGGTAGAACTGAAACATGAAAAGTAATGCAGTTTTTGTAAAGCCATCAACTGTTAGTATTTTGAAAGTCGTTGTGCTATGATTGACTATATGTTCCTCTTGGATAGAAAACATGTGCTAGTGTTTTGAAAGAATGATTTGATATTGAGTCGGTTTTGCCGTGTTTTGATAGAGTTAGGTAGAGAAGGTTTTTTTGCATTTTGAAATGCAGAGTTTGTATTTAATGAACAAAATGCGGTTTTGAGCAGAAAATTAAGGATTTGACTAATTGTGTGATGTAGGTATGTTGCTGTGTTAAGAGTTTAGAAAAAGTATCTTAAGTATAGGTAAATGCTTGTTAGCAATTGTAAAAAACTGTAAATTAGAGCTCTGGCAGTGGGCCATGTGAGAGAGGAGCAGTGAGCAGGCAACAGCCATTCATTCCTCTGGAGGCCTGAGTCAGTTAGTTCGAAGGGAATTAGTGCAACCTCCTATAAGTGAACCTCCTCTCACATTAGTTAAATCAAGTAGGTAGAATCAGGTGAAAGAACAACACTATGCTAAGGAGACCTCAGAGGATCTCAGGAAGCGAGTAGTGAGTGTGCATCAGTCTGGGTAATGTTATAAAGTCATATCAGCAAGATCTGGCTTTCATCAGCCCACTGTGAGGCAAATAATGGAGAGAATCTAACATGACGGCAACTCTGCATAGAAGTGGGCATCCTTCTAAAATATCACCAAGATAACAAGAAAAATATTAATACTTGTAAAAAAAATAACCCAAGAATAACATCCAGAGATCTACAAGCCTCCATAGCTGCAGCTGGTGTCATTGTGCATCTGTCAACAATAACATTGAATAGAAATGGCATTCATGCAAAGGTAACCAGAAAGAACCTCTACTGTCTAAAAAGAAAAAAGTTGGCCATCATCAGTTTGCCAGAGACCAAATGGACAAACCTGAAGATTTCTGGAAGTCTTGAACTGTTTGGTCGCAATCAAAAATGCATGTTTGGTGACAACCCAAAACTTTTCCCTACAGTCAAGCATGGTGGTGGGAGTGTCATGGTCGACTCAACATCACTAAGGGAACCACGGATATTGATCGGTAACAGAGAATTATAGAACGGAACGTCAGGCGGTCACTCCAAGAGCTAAAGCTGGGCAGAAAGTGGCTGTTCAACAAGACGATGATCCTAAACATTCAAGCAAATCTAACAAAGGATGGCTCAGGAAGAAGAAGTTTAGTGGTTTGGATTGGCCAGGTCAAAGTCCTGACTAAATCCAACTGAGATGTTGTGGCAGGATGTGAGACTCCCTCAAACCTCACTGAGTTGGCCGTGTTCTGTAAGATATCTGGCTTTTTGTTAAATAAATCAGTTTTGTGAAACAAACAATACAAGTATGTCATATATTTCTTCATGCATGTTCTTTATGTTCTGGGATATCTTTAAACTTTGAGGTTTAGATAAGGATTCTATAAGGTTACTCTATAATACATGTAATAATAACCCTGTAGCCCCTGCAGGGTTCACAGACTTTCAAGCATGACTGTACTTAATGTTGTTATCCACAAAGAAGAAAGCACCTCATTCAAACATGATAATGGTGCAGAGCACGCCCTCACATTTCACTCATCATAACTTGAAGGAGTGAGGCAGCCTTACTATTTTGTGAGCTGAAAAATACAGTATGCATCAGTTCTTGGTGATGAGTCATGTTGGAAGCACAGATAATGGAATTATTTGTCTGTTGTTAGTGTGTTGTTTGTATGTATGGTGCTGTGTTGGCTTGTTGGCTTCTCTCCCTGCTGCTATCTCCAACGTGTCAGCAACCTCATAGTGAGCAAATCGTGTATGAAATATAAGATGAGGAGAGGTTTGAGATTGTCAGGGCTTCACAGCAATTCTACACCATGGCAGTATCTCATAATTTGATCTGTTGAAATCAATACAAAATGAAAGACTCATTACATTGACATGTGCAATCCATTGTTGTGTATGATATTTGATATTTTCTTTCAATTCAATCCTTATTTTTCGGTGCCTCCAAAGTGTGATGTTATCACTGTCTGAGGAGATTGCTTCTCCGTTTCTCTCCCTCATTTCTTTGGCTGTTATTATATATAAAGTCAGAGAGGTCAGCTCAGCATATTGCACAAACAGGTTCTAGAAAACCATCTGTTAGCTTTCATATACTATAGTGCCCTGCTAGCACTCATAGCACATTTCAGACTAATAATACACTATGTCCAAACAATATCCCTAAAGTAATTTACACAACAATATCCCTGACAGGAAGGCAATATGTACTGTAGCTGTGCCAAATCTAATACTGAACTGCATCATAGTAGGATAGATTTCTTATATGCTGAAGGTGCTTGCTGGTGTCTATAGGCTATCTCAAACTTAACTAAAGTTTTGAATCACCATCATCACCAACACCACCACCACCATCATCATCATCGCCATCATCATTAACATCATTAACGCTCAGATGGCTAAATAGAGTCATCCAAATGTAAATGCTTATACAGCCTATAGAGACAACCCTGTATGAATTAGCCCACAAGTCACAAGTCTGTCTGTAGTGTGAAAAAGATTTTTTTTTTTTTTTAAAGTGGAGAAGCAGCATAGATCACAGATGACAGTATTCCCTTTATACCTTTGTGAAACAGTGATGATTGGGGAGGTGGGCTTATGAAGGGGAAATGATCAAAATTATATCTTACAATTTTGAACTTCACATTTCCTCTAAGCAGTGGTGGGCGTTTTGTCACTGTGGTGGCCCTACCATCTCTGAATCAGTGTAGAGAAAACGTTGGACCATAAAGACCTCAGCACGGTTGCCAGGTGAGTAGCGGGGAGGGGAGTGGCGAGGGTGGAAGTGACTAACATGTTTAGTCTAATGGCGAACACTGTGAAGGAGATGTGAAGAAGATGCTCTTCTTTCCTAGAAGACACACACACAATAACCAATCTGTCAAATTTCCATTCTTTTTAGGCAACACACTTCATGGTACCATAATGGACGGATGGAAATATGCATCCTGTATTTTTTCATCATTACTTTTCATTACAGCGAGTGCTCATTTGCAGGTCAGTTCTAAGTTGGAAATGGATAGTTTTCCAAGGCTGCAATAATTACAATAATTACATCATCTTTGTGTTATGTGTGTGTGTGTGTGTGTGTGTGTGAGAGAGAGAGAGAGAGAGAGAGAGAGCAATATGATCTTAGAGAAAATGAAACATCAAATGAAAATGGAAATGCATCTGGGTGTATCTTTTGGTAAATAATTGAGCACTGAGGTCCGCGGTGAGAAGCTAGAGGGGGTCTTTGCATCCTGCACGAACATTTCACCTTTCCTGACCTCATTTGTAGGACGACAGTTGTGTTTATTGTTAACAGAACACTTTGATGATGTTGTGTTCTCACAGGACATTGTTGACGAGCAGACAATGACCTTAGGAAACAAAGCTAGAGAGGGGAGCTGGTGGGAATTCAAGCTGATCAAGCCCTTTCTCTCATTCATGCGCGCACACACACTTGTGAGGTCAGCATTAATGGATGGCAGCTCCAAGTCAGCAGAAAGGGGTGGCTAAGGTGCTACACTGAGAAACTACCAGACGAGGTGTTCTCATCCTCACCTTATCTCTGTAGATCTCCGAGGTGACAGGGTGCTGTTCAAAAGGCTGTCCTACTCTGAGCAGGAAAAAACATCAAAGATAAAATCACTGTCATGGTATCTTGAGCAGGGATCATAGAAAAAATGCTCACCCAAAATGCTCTACCCACCTACAGCTGCCTGCCTCTTGATGTACCACATTAGAGCCTTATCTAAAATCTTACCTGAAATCAGTTACAGGACCCAGTTTGGCGGATAATATGAAAGGTTATGGTCATGCTTTATCTGAGGAGTCCATACTGCTATCACAACAATTTGTTTATGCACACACACACACACACACGCACACATACAGTACATAAACACACAAAACATTGCAAAGCCTTGTGACCTCAACAGAGGACATGGCACAACATCTCCAAATCCATTTCTGTGTAAGCCATCATTTTCACACAAAAAAAGAAAAAGAAAAAAGAGCACAGACATACCGCGCGCATTCTGTGCTGGCCTCCACAAACGTTGGTTGGCTGTGGTAGTAGGCCTACACTGCAGTCATTTGAGCAGTAATGGTATGCTAACTGCTTTGACCCACGGCCAGCAGTGAATGCCACGGGCATGGTTTGTTTGACATGCCAGCCTTTGTTAGCCAGCTATAGCAGAAACGGATCATTACTGTCACAGCTAATGTTGCTAATGTTGCTAATGTTGCTTATAGTGACAGTAATCACAGGTCCTTTACTCCTCCCTTTCTCGTGTTCCATCCATCCACCCTCCTTGTCTGTCTCTTTTAGGGCTTGAGGCTATTTTGCTCAAAGCAAAAGCCTCTTGAGGTGACAGTCAATTATTACCTTAATAGCCTCATATCTTGAAAATGTGAATACATGCCAAATTCAAAGCCATGCAGCAAACAGCCCACACAAGACTTACTGAGACTGCCAGAGTAAGCAGATCCCTTTGTGATCCTCATCACATATCCATTAATATTTTTTTTGATCCAAATGATGCATGTACTCTCTGATTTCTACTACCCTCAGTCTAGCATGGCCTCGATTCTCATTTCACAACAGCAACTTGCCCTTCTGAACTTCACAGCACAATAGGAGACTACTGCCTGTTTTGTTTTCTTTTCTTAAAAGCAATGTCTAGAGTAAACAGGAGAGCCCTGTTTGTTTGAACTGATTGTCATGCAGCGGTTATCCCCGTTGTCTTCAGCAAGGGGTTGTTTGACACCGACGGTATCATGAGTGATTCCACAGGAGTGGGATTTCAAAGCAGCTTTGTGTATGTGTGTGCACCTGTCAGTGTCTGGTAGGTATAAACAGGGAGGCTTGGGTTGCCACATGAGACACAGCACCAAGTTCAGTTAAAGTGATGAAGTACCAAGTGATATCCTAGCTAGCACTTCATCAACATGTACTTCACTGCTGTACCCCCCCCTCAGTCTGCTGCTTGCATGTATTGTGTGGAATTGAAACTGTCTGATTGTTCCATGTGATAATAGCATGAATAAATTGCATACTAGTGTCTCTCCTAAAACTGAATAGCAGGGAAGCTGCTACCTCATTCAAAAGGATAGAATTTGTATGGATTTCAATAGAAAGTTTTAATGTTGCAAGGTCTAAATTCTGTTTCAGTGGCTGGTTCACCCATCAAGGGAAAAGCAAGGAAAAATGCTATTGCATATAAAATGAATACAGCCTAATGACACAGTAATTCATTTTAGATGATGGAAGTGGCAGTAAGCTGACCATAATCATGCTATGATAGAGTTCTGTGACCACATCATGATGCATGGTATAGCAAAATGAAAGTGAATCATGACAGTATGCTATAATTGCCCATTCAAAGCAGGCATGAAACGTACCTTTTGGTACAAAATTGTTCAAATCGAGCGAAGAGTTTTCTTTCCCAGGGGATCAAGGGATGGCATGCCTCATGTATTTCAGTGTGTGTGTATGTATATGTGTGTGTGTGTGTGTGTTTGTGTTTATGTTTGCAGTCCTGTGCAGTGTTCCCTAAGGGATGAAGACAGGTTGCCATGGTAGCAGCTTGGATGTTGCGGCATTGCGGTGGTGTTTGTCTGTTTATGTTTATGTACTTGTGTGTGTTTGTGTGTGTGACGCACATCCACAAATGATAGTGTATTTTGATGTAGAGGCCTGACAAGGACAGTGTACTCTCATCATTTCATAGCTTCTCACAGAAGCTATGACACAAAGAGGAAGAGCTGTTTTAAGTGACCTACCACAATAAATATAATAATAATGAATATATCACTTAAATGTGATCAAAATACTGTGTCATCTTAACACATAAGGGCCACCTGCATAGTCACACAGCTTTATTTTTATTTCTGAACAACTGCTTATATCCACATCATGCCAATTTACTAACAGCCGTCTGAAAAGGTTGCACAGCAGACGTTTGACGTGTTTATTTGTGGATTTCTGAGCATTAAAGATCTTCAGCCAAAGCTGTTTGCCAAGCTCCCAACAGACTACACCCCCGGAGAGGACCCCTCTCCGTTACCTTCAGTAAATCCTTATTCTCCATGTGTGGTGTGTTGTTGAATAATGTATCGCAACACTCTCAATAGTGTGATGGAAACTCGGTGGTATATTTATTTTGTCTAATATGTGCTGGGCTGGACTGATGTACTGCTAACAAATAGAGAAGTTGAGTGTATAATCAGGTATATAGATTACAGAGAATACTCAAATCATGTTCTAGGCATAATATATCCATAGTATATCCACCTTGAAGCCTAATTGTGCAGACTCATATATCCATAAGGATGGTTGTATCACACTATATCTAACTCATGGTACAACCAACTCCTCAGTAGAATATAAAGGATGCATTTCACTGCACTCTTGTACTACTAAAACTGTGTATGTGACAAATAAAACCTTTGAGCGATATGACTCATCTCAGACTAGTAACACATTCAGACAAGTCAACAGCAGATACAGTATATTGTTGCTGTCTTGCCTTGTATCTCCAAGAAGTCATTTTTATTCATTTATTTATTTATTTTATATTTTAATAAAACTGCCTGATTTTCCTTCCCCTTTGATGCCCTAGGCAGTTGGCCCACGCAGATGTCCCAGTGCCATGAAATATATTCTACATGAAGGAGACAATAGCAGTATACAATATCGTTACACACACAGCTCTTTAAATTCTGACAATACACTGGTCCCGTTTTAAAGTGTTTGTAAACTGTTAGTTGCCATGACCATTTATGAATGCATAAAGAGTCATGTATATATATATTTGTTTATTACATGTTTATTACTATGTTACTATGTTTACTGCATAGATTGAATTCTAATAATATTAAATACATTTGATATGATTCAATTATTCTATTGTGTTATATATATATATATATAAAACATATATAAATAAAAATCTATGTCTTGATATGCCATGCTTGATGCCTTCATGTGTCTATGTCCTTTAAATACATAGGGTGTTCATGGTTTATGTCAAACAGTCGATAGCTGGACTTTGAGACATGCACATTAAGGGATCAAACTTCACATAAATTGTCATTTCACCTTCTCATAAATGAAAGATCGACAAAGCAGTGAAACGTATTTACGCTTTGTTGCCGGGCCATTTGGAGGGCCTAAGCTGCAAAGCTGTATGATTTCTTCTATGCGGCTGTAATGTATGACTATTATTAACCTCTCCACTTATGAGTGAGTGAGTCACCCTGCCCAATGGCAGAGCTGCCACAAGTCCTCACTCAGCCGTCTGACTTCATGAAGGGGAGATCCAAGCCAGTGACGCCAATCCTGTCTCCCCCTAGAGCCAAGATCCTTCCTCTCCAAGTACAGAAGGTCTCGCCTCTGTGACCTGCCACTCATCCAGTCACACTTCCTGCTGCCATCGCAATGTTTATCTCTTCAGACGTTATATCCTGAACGCACTAATTTAGCACATTTTCCGTTTTGATTCATCCACAGTAGTGGCATAAAATTGTTATGTAGCCAGCAGGTCAAATTAAGGTCAATGGAAGTGCCAATGTTTATTTAATGTGCTGAAGTGCACCCATTGGGTTTGCCCTGATGCAGACGGGCCAATCTTTCTAGTGATGCGTTCATCAATTTGTACTCAGGCATTTCCTCTGCTGCCTTAAGTAAACATGATGCTTATGACGTTAAAATTATTAAATGTTGTGAAAGGGCAAATGTTTCACTGTTCTAGTGCATCATATGTGGGTAATGTGGGTATTTTTTAGGCTTTATATGTTTAGCTCACTGTTCTGCTCTGTTTTGTTCTGTTTGGATCCACATCACTTCTCTTGACTCTGCAAAAGTTTTCAATTTACATTTGGGGTTCCTTTGTCATTCAATTTTCCTTGACGATGAATGGTTGAGATTGACCCTGAATTATGGATAGACCATCTGTATGTGCTATATTACGTGAGCTGCACTACGCAGATTGAGTGCAGACTCTTTCATTAGTCATTCTTGTCTCGGATATTGAAAAAAGGTCAACGCAAACTTGTGGTGAATGTGTCACCGTGGTGAAAATAGGTCCTTATCAGCAAGCTTGCTTCTGGACCTCTTGGACACCCTTTCTTTGTTCCTTTCATGATTGCAATTGTTGCGTGACCAACCGCTGTACCAAGTACATCATTTAGAAAGAATTAGAGGAAATGTGAGCATAATCATATCTTCAATGAAACATTATCCGCCCCACTCCCTTCCTGTCTGTATCTTTCTCTTTCTCCTCTCTGTCCTCAAATCTGCTGTTCCATCCCTCACTCTCTCAGTTAAAAAACAGACCTTAGGTCCCAAAGCGCCATGGAGGGCAAAATGTGGCACATGTACCCATCCCTAAAATAGCTTGCTTTTTTCACTCACTGGAAATTGAGGGGTATTGCAGCTGCTGCCCAATACCAAATCCCTTTTGGGAAATGCTCACCATGGGTTATAGCAAGACCAAAAACAATAGGGCATGATACACTAGTCTAAATATGAAAATAAACATGGGAGTTATATGTTATAATACTAAGTGTTTAGCTGTATTCCAGTTGTCTTTCCTCCATCTCTCCTCTTCTTCACTCTCCTCTCCACTTCCTGTCACAATCTCTTCCTCTCTGCTCTCCCGTCCTCCTTCCTCTTTCCTCCCTATCCCACATATCTCCTTTCACTTGCACTGAACAATCTGTTTCTTCCTATGGCCCTGTTCTGCACCTCTGCATCCATCTTTTATGATCAAATCTCTCAGTGGAAGTTATCCATAGCATGTGGATGAGACAGAATTGATTCCTGCGTTGGTATGTGACTGAAGGAAACTTGGCTCTTTCTGATTCTTGCACTATGCAGGAAAATAACTCACATTTGACTGGGCTTCATGCTACATTCTAAAGTTTTTCATTTGTTTGCAACCAGTGTGGAAAAGATGCAAATATGAAAATGGTGGATCTGAACCCTTAGGCCCAGACCTAGGATCTGATCACCCTTCCCAATAACCTCAATAATACAGTTGAAAGTGACCGGAGATCATTGTCTACAGGGCAACGTGGCCTATTAGGAAGGTGATGAGTAACACTGCTCCAGGGATTCAGAGATGCTCACTCGTCCTCACTGACCTCTGGAGTCTTCCAGGACACATCTTGTTTCAGCAGTGCACACACACACACTCATAAACTCTTGCTCGAAGGCACTGCTGAGGCAGCCTGCCGTTATTCCTCAGCGTACAGACGTGTCTGGAGAGCTGATGTGCCTCAATGGATTTTCTCAAGTGTTGCTCTCTACTAGGAATGAGTCATACAGTCCAACAGGGAATCGGGGCAAAACAGGAATCTTTGGGGATTATTATTCTGATTCATGCACAGCTGTGGTCCAGGCTTAACAAAATCCCTGCTTGGTGTTAGAGGATTGGGTAAATACAGAAATGTAGAAATAACATTGTAGAAATGTACTACAGTAGCCTATGCAGATGTGCATGATGGTCATCTATGTGTTTGTCTGCCAGAGTGTACAAATCTACAACGTTTCAATTCATTGGTATTTTCACATTCAATGGGTGAAACATGAGCAAAGCTATTGTACAGTGGAGTATGTTCCAGCATTATTACAAAGAATAAAGTGGGTGGCTCACAGAGATTAGATCACAGAACTCAGAAACATATACACACAAGCACACACACACACACATGTATGCACGCGCACACACACACACACACGCACACACACAGAGCTGGGGTATAAAAGTGTGTGGGTGCACCACATTCTGCAACTATGAACTACCATTCTGACATGAGAGGTCTCTGTGTGAAAAATGCATTACCATGTTGCGGGGGCTTATTGAGGCAGGCAGCGAAAAATGAAGGTTTAGAATAGTGTATGTTTGTGTGTACGCATCACTATGTGTGTGTGTGTGTGTGTGTGTGCACTGCGACTGCCTGCAAGCAAGGGAATAAAGGTTGAATCGAATACTTCCATCAGTGTCCTGCGTCCAGCTGCAAGCATTCCTTTCAACGCCCCGGATTCCTACATGGAATTGCACAATCCTGCCCCCCCCATACACACACACACACCTCCGGTATTCCAGAAAGAACAATGAACATTTTAACGACATTAAGTTTTTTGAGAAACCTCAGATGAGACATTAAAAATGACGATAACATGTAAAGGAATCATGCTGCAATATAACTCTGCATGCAATACCTCAAGTGAGAGAGGAAGTTCCCTTGCTTTTCCATGAATGACATTTCAGGAGGAAATACATTTGTAACACACCATGTACAGTAGCTATAGTCTCATTCCCATCCCCCCTCCTCCCTCCCATCCAATTTACCAGCATGGGATACATTTAGATTCCTTGGGGGTGTAGCTACACGACATGGATCTCACATGACTGCATATTATAAGTCAGGTTGAAAGCCAATGGGGTTTCGTTATGTGAGTGACGTCAGGGGGCGGAGCGGTACGCTTGTGTGTGCGTGTGTGTGCGCGCGTGCGCGGAAGTGGAAGCCCCTCCGCCAAGCAGGCAGCTCTTGCACTGTAGGCGCAGTGTGCAGTGTGTGCAGCTCGGCTGACCTCCCTCCGCACTGAATGGACTAGATTCCCAGCCACGTAAGAAGTACAGCAGCACAACGGGAGAGGATGTCTTGCTGAATCAAGGGATAGGCCTGGGAAAGTCGGCCGGCCGTCCCTTCCTTCCAGCACCTACAGCAGCAGACAGTCAGACGGCAATTTCCTCCTTTGGATTAGACCGAGAGAGGACGTCGACTCCCGCACACAAAACAAAAGGGCTCCGGCAATTCTGAATGGGGGTTTCTCCGTCTGTGGTAGATGACAATCGCCGTGCATGGATATGATCTGGGGGAACAAGGCCGTGCACTGATCTGGTACTAGTTAGCAAGGAAGCTAACTAGATAGCCCTGCACCTGCTAGCCATCACTTGTGTGTCGATTTCAGCTGAATTCAGTAGCTAAAACTAGCTTGCAAAACTTGGTTATATGTTAATTACGCTATTTTCGTGTGCCTGCAAGCTGTAACCAACGACTTGTTTCTGTTTTATGAAACGTGCCATACCATTAACCGGCAAGATAAGCTAGCAAACAGGCTGTGGGCTAACTTAGCAGTCTTCATTCATTGCAAAGCTGACGATTGGTAGCCTTTGTTGCAGTTTTTACAGTGCCTACACGCATTGCTAATAAAATTGCAGCAGGTCTGTACAAATGTTTGGAGTCAACTTCAGTTAATAATGCTTTAATTTTAGTCTTGCCTTGTCTTTTGAATGGAAAACAAAGGAGGGCAAAGGAGCAGCTAAACTGCAAAAAATCATAGACCCCTTTTTATTGTATGAAAACCAGCCAACCAGCTTTGTCTGTCGATTATCATTGTTTGATAATCAGCCTGAATTGGCAACGGCAAATCGCAGTGAAATCATTTTCGTTTAAAAAAATTGATTCAAGATCAACTAGAAAGTATTGGACAATTGCGATATCTTTGCACTGAGTTTACAACAATCAAAGTGGTCCCCTAGCAAGAAGAAGAAGAATAAGGAGGAGGAAGGCCCCGATTTTGCGGAGTTATTACACCATTCCTCATGAACATACAGAGGTCAAATCCCATTAACATTTCACGTTATGGGAGATCGCGGCACAAATCGCACGATTTCGAAGAATTGTCTTGCCTAAGGACTACAGAGTCGCACCAGAGTTTCAGTCCTAACCTAGGCTCCCCTAGCCCGCCGGAGACCCCGGACTCCTCACACTGTATCTCCCGCATCGGGGACTACCTTTTGTTGGAGCCACTGGAGGGAGACCACGTTTTCAGAGCCGCCCACCTGCACAGCGGGGAAGAGCTCGTATGTAAGGTGAGTGCTTGGTGGAAGTATTGCAGCCACTGAATTGGCAGTGGCCTATTTAATTGATGGGGAAAAAAGATGACGGAACGGACCTATATAGCACGCAACCCAGTACAGGTTAAATGCATTTATCTGGACCTATAGTTTTGGAGAGTATAAACCCCTAAACGCAATTTACGACACAATTTACTTGCAGAATAATTTGTGAACCTTTTTCGGTAGACATAACTCTTTTATGAGTTCAATTCATATCATACACCATAGCAAGTAGTATCAATTGGATGTCACTTATGTGAAGATGGGATCTTATTAGCGGAAAAATCACAATGCATTTCTGAGTTTCTTTTCTTTTTATTGGTGGTGGTTTGCATTGTGATGATCACCGACTGGAGGTCATAGTTTACCCACGTTTTCTTTACACTGCATCGATGATTATGACCGTATTTCAATGCAAAGTCCCCCAAATGTACGTGCACAACTAGGACGCGTCCTGAAATAGTGGCTACTGCAGCGATTCCCCAGTTTTTTAATAATGCCGTGAATTGTAAATCGAGAGCTGGGAGAGGAGCCTAATGGAAAAAGTGAATGGGGCCAGCTGCGTGGTTTGAATTGCATGATGTAACATTGACAAAGGAGTGAGTAACCACGCACACACCGACTCCTCTCAAAGTCCTATCCTGGCTTACCCAAGGCTGTGTCCCTCATCGTGTAAATTCAATGCTTTTATTTTGCCCTTGAAGATATATTTGCTGCTTATTGTATAACCTTGCATAACCTACCTTTGGCACCAAATATAGTTGAACATTTTTTGGAGGACAATTGCATGGAGAGAAGCATGTAGGGCTAGGGAACTTTACAAGTTCAGCAACTGCAGTGGCATTGGCTCCGGTATTGGCCTTCTGAACACAAGAAATAGACTACTAGTCCCTTAATATTGACGACAACCTCATGGCCTTTTCCCCCCACTACATATGCTGTCGATATTGACTTGAGTGTCATATTAATTATAAGGGCATTGGAATATCCCTGGGGTACATTCAGCTTTAGAGGAGCTTTAAGCAGGCTTAAGTGGCTTGATGAATTGAGATGATAGTTATATGCACCATTGGACTCATAAGAAGCAACATACCCAATACCCTATGCCTTTTGCCTGAGATAATGTGTCCTCATGCTGATAACAATTTCATGGCCTTTGGCACAGCCTGTGAGCTAGCTTCACTATTTGACCTCAGTTTCTTTGTCTCTGTTTCAAAGCAACACCAGAGGTCAATTGATAATTTGTGCCAAGCTGGAAGCCTTGATCATAACTCTGGACCTTGAGAGTTGTGGGGAGTGCTTGTATTGACTGTGAGCAGAGAACCCCTCTCACCTGAACTGGTTGTGCTGAAAGTCAATTGGAGGGTTACTATGGAAACCAAAAGAGACACTGCAACCCTGGGCTGCAGTACAATTCAGGAGTTAGCTGC
>OOFE01000886.1:12841-25261 GCA_900323365.1 Monocentris japonica | reverse complement strand
GTTTTTTAAGAAAAGTTAAAAACGTGAGAATTCTCAATTTGCTACTTTCTGAGTTGCTTTTCAAAACAACTATTGCTTTTATTGTTTTGTAGACTGAGCTACCCTTATTTAAGTTGGTGCTGATTTGGTGCTAATGTTTAGTCCTTCTTTTGTTTTATGGAGGGGGGTGGTGCATGGTGGGATATCTGCCTCGGATGTTCTGATTGTATCGTAACAGATTCTGGTGTTTTGTCCAAATTTATTCAGTAAATAAATTGTGAACTGCTGTTGGGTTGTGTTTTTCTCTTCCTTACATTTGATTTGTAGTCACACTAAAGATAATAGCATACACCGTAGCGTCACTCCTCATAGCACTGTAAAAGGTCTCACTTGGAGCTAAAAACGTATTTGACGTCTTAATAATTTACCTGATGATGAGCAAGGTCATGAGTTTCTATTTTATTTATTCCCAGCATGAAACACATTACTTTTGTCTCATCTTTGCTCATATGTTACACTGATTATTTTCAAATTCCTGACTATGCATTGAATTCTGTAGTGAAATGTGATATACAGTTGAAGATCACTTTCCACCCTCCAACTCTTGAGTCTGCTGCACAGAAGGCAGCTAAATTTGGCTGAAGCCTACATTGGGATAATCCAGAAGATATAGTATTAATGGCTTATCAAAGGACAGGAAGGAGAGAGTATTTATCCCCGAGCTATAACTGAGTGGTTTCAGGTCTGTGATGTAGAGAGCCTGATTTCATAGAGCCATGTATATAAAAAAAAACCATTCACATCAAATATGCTCTCATCTAGCATGCCTTAACAAAAGCCCGTTTCACTTCATCACAAGATGGCAATCAGACTGAACTAGAATAAAGTCATCTTCCAATTGCAAGAGGAGAAAAGGCTTTTGCTCCATCTTAACCCATCTGTCAGCTCCACTCCATCCAAATGATTGCATCCAAGTGAAGCACTGGGAAAGGGTCTTTAGTCAAATAATTTTCCTGGTAGCACTCTGAGAGGTGCCTGACTACATTGTCTTTTTTCCTGTTCATTTCAGTATGACAACATTGTGGTCCTGCTAGGCCAGCTGGCCTCCTTTGGCTCTGCTGACCCTCCTCTTGTCTTTGAGTCCCTCTGAGGAAGAAAATCACTTCAGATCCCATTTGTTCCTACATTGCAGGGACATCATCTGGTGTGTGCGCGCAGACTGTGTGTTTGTGTGTGTGTTTATGTGCCCCGAGCTTGGCTGTTCTGGGCAGAGCTCTTCCACCTGTCATGTTCGTGCAGGGTAATCCTGATTAAGGTTAGATCTATCAGACGAGGCAGACAGCTGCTGTCATAGTCAGAATGCCTATTCTCCCTTTGTTTAAGTAATAACTATAATATAATAACTAATAATATAGGATGAATCAATAAATGCGTGTTCTTTGACAAACAATGACATATTAGAGTTTTGGGTCTGGTAAGCACCTGTCAGTACATTTGTTTGGTTTCTTTGCTTTGATGATACTGTTGGACATGAAGAAGAGAGTCCTGTATGCTCTGCCAGTTATTTCCAGCTGAATAAAGGCAAGGAGTCATTTGAGGGTTGAAGATGATTTCACAAGTGAGGCGCTGTGAAAACCTCTTACGACCTGGCAGCACTCTCATAAGAGCTCCCTGACTATGTTGTGTGACATACTCATCAAATTTGAAATCCATTGATTACTATTACACTGTGTACTCTGCTGCTTGTTGATACTTTATGAGCAGAGCCCATCTGAAATGAGAACGTGCTTGTATAAATAAAGGATGCAAGTGAAAGTGAGAGTGAAAGAAGAAAAACCCACTAATAATGTTCATAGTTGCACCAATACAGGTCATGGCCTTCATCAAGTGTAGCTGATGTATGGTAGCCTGACCTCTAGTGGCAAAGAGGTGGACAAATGAAGATTACTGTGCCAATTATTGGCATAAAAATAGTTTTACCTTAATGTGAGGAGAATTTGTGACAACTGGATGATCATCTTTTTTTTTCATCTTATTTGTCGAAGTCTGTGATCATAGACCTTGAATTTAATTGGTTTGAGCAGTTTGGAAGTCTGTGCTGTGCAATTAGGACTTTCACTAATTAGAGAAAGCTTCTGCCGAGTACACAAACAGAAGCAGCTTGACAGTGTCAACAACAATCCCAAGGCAAATCTTTTTCCTGTTTCTGGTTTTATTGAGTCTGACCTGGTGTCTAAAGTTTGGAAGATTTTAGCTACAAAGTCATTATCCGTTGCAAGATAAAGATTTAAAAACTTTCACGAGCCAAGACAGGAACAAGTGTCAGGCAGCCACACCTCCTACCCTGCTTGGTCGTGTTGCCTGCCGACATAAATACTTCACCTCACTATTCATTCAGTGCCACGCATTTCCACAGTCTGTCAAGCTGACGGCGAAAGCTGTTGACATTCACGAACCATTTCAAGACATCAACACACCAAAACATTTAAGAAGAATGCTTAGGTGTCTGCAGCGTATTTCGACATCAGCACAGAGTTCTAGCTGTTCAGTTAATTCAAGTCAAGAATATTTTTTTTCCCCCTTAACTTTCTGTCAAAGCAGGAGAGAACCAAGATTTTATATGATATCATACCGAAGTACCGTCTGGAGCCACTCCATTAAACAATAAACAGAAGACTAACTTAAGAGAGTAGCATCATTTTTGTCTTAACTTTAAATCTTTAAATAAGGTATGATGATGCTATCAGTTTCAAACTCAAACTGTTTCAAAATGTGCGGTGACCCCCGTCCCGGAAAATCTCCCATCGCAGTAATCTTCTTTTCCAATTCATTTTCTATGGAGCTTCATATCGGCTTTAGGGGGGAAAGGTAGGCTCTTTTCTCTGATGCATGACTATGAGATGTTGGTGAATGTTGTCTACGTAGATCAAATAGTCTCAAGGCAGATGAATGAGTAAGAAAGCCTTTCAACCTTTTCTCCATGTTTAAAGGTACACTATATTAATATGTGTTGAATGTGCAGACCTTAGAGGCAAATTCAGCATTGAGAGAAATTACATTTAGTTTAAAGGTGAGCTGGCCAAGCCTCAACAGACTTTACCTGAGAGTAGTAATATAGGTATTCCCTTACTGTCTGTTTTTATGTGTATGATTTCTGGGCTGATCCTAACCACAACCAGTTTAGGAAAATAGTCCAGCAATGACATTATGTTTTCCTAGAAACAGGGGTGGATGAACAACTTTCTCTTCTTAAATGATCCCTTACTGTACAGCTGATACTCCTTAGTTTTCAGCAGCAATATAAGCATTTCAATTAGTGCGTTCATGTTTGATTTTACACAACTCTGAGGAACAACACTTCTGTCTCGGAGCAGTGAAACTTTTTCTGTGTTCCACCAAGCTAGTCCAATTAAGGTTAATAGCACGGTTGTGTAACAATCCTGCTACAACAAGGCCCTTTTCAAAGATTGCTGCTCTTGTGTCTGGGGGTTGGCAGAGTAGAGGAATCCCCCAATGGAGCCAGTAGGCTATAAAGGTGCTGCAGTGAGCAGGTCCCTTGGCGCAGCCCGTTGCACATGGGTGCCCTTGGGTGTTCTGGCAGAGGTCTGTGGCAGGGCACCAAGGAAAACACACAGACAACAGATGGCCTCTGTTGTGTTCCACCCATCCATGGAGCTTCTGCTGGCTCTGAGATACAAAACCCTCTGAACAACAGAGACAAGAGAGAGAGAAAAGGGCAGGAGCTTTAGATCCAGTCAGGTGGATATGTGAGCCACATGTATATACATGTGCTATATTTCAAAAACTGATTACATCATCTAAAATGTCAGCATTATACAAGCAAAGGTCTTTATTTAGGAAATAATTTCAATAATAATCTCTTGCGAATTCTACACACCAGCATGCCAGCAATCATTTTGTTGTAGCAGGTCACATTTTTTAAATGGTGGATATCTCATTCTATAGATTTATTTACACTAGATATTATACGTAAAGGTAAAGGCCTTTTCCCCCAAACCATATGGGGTTCATCAACACACGTGAAGGTATAGACCAGCTGTCTACAGCACACGTACAGACAAGTCAGACAAGTCATCTTCTTACGTGTTTGGAAATGGAGATCAAAAACATTGCTTTCAACACTAGATGGTGCCCACCAACAGAGTTTTTGGCTGCCAAAGGTTGATGAGTGATATGGCTTGTTTTCATGACAGTCTGACATATTCCCAATAGGACAAAATTGTAGTTTTATGTGATGTTGTTTGCTTGCTTGTAAAAGGGATGGTTAATTTCAACACACACACACACACACACACACATCCTGTAAATATGTCTACTTTTTCATGAGGAGTCTGGGCTGAGGTATCTCTGTTATCCATTTAAAAATAGAAATATATATCTTAGACTATTAAATTCTGTCAGAGGGGTGTTTTAATGGCTTATTGCGATAATGCACATGCTATGTACATCACCAGTGACTACTGAGGTTCAACTCCTACCTCAGATTTTACCATTTATTTGCTGTGTTATGTTATTTGTTACTCTTAACTGCACAATCTACAAAATGTATCCAGTACTAGATAAGGATGGACTGCTCACTGTCCTTAAAAAATGTGTCTGTAGCGGAAACTCTCATGATCCTAATCTGGTAATTAACTCAAGGAAGCATGCTTTTAAAAATTGCACAGGCCAATGAAATGCATAAAACCCCAGGGAGGCAGAAATTCCTGTGTGTGTTAGACCTCATAAGCAGTTGAAAAGGAAGCATCGTTACAATTAAGTGTGAATTTTTTATGTTACTTGCTTATAGTTGATGCTTCTCAAAAAAATGTTGTAGTTTTTGTCAACCATTGGCCCAATTATCTGGTCAGTAAACAGCATAATCAGAGTCTTAAGATGACAAAGTAAAATGGAGAACGGTCCTGTGTGCGCTGTCTCTGCTTTTTTGTCAATACCCAATTATCCTCTCAGTTGCTCTTCCCACTGATAGCGCATGACTTAAAATAGCTTTTTGTGGCATTGTTTTCTAATTGCAGCAATCCACAGTCGCTTGACGCATTGATCAAACATTAGAGGCTTTAAATAGAGTCTTGGCAAGGTTGGCTGGAGCAGAAAAGAGATCACAGAGCATTTTCATGCCCTTCAGGGCTATTGCAAAAGGTATATTCTTGGCTCATTTGTCATTTCTTTCCACAGTTTAAAAGGCTTAAGCTGGTGCTACAGCCTACAGTGGACTGTTTCGTCAGCTGGATGTTGCTCATAAGAGGACACGTATGATGACTGCAGGGATCAAATCAGGTATTGATTGTCATACAACCTCATACAGTAATTATGGGACATCCAATGTGCTGGAGGCCCCAGGAATGCACAAAAGTATAATTTCTGCTGGGCCTGTAATGTTTGTGAAAATTACCTCCATATTTGTCATCCCCATCTGCTGCCTTTTGTAGATGGCATGTAATATCATGAGTTTGGCCATAAGATATGTGCTGCATGATAGAACACATCAATGCTCAGTACCTGTTTCAATACCCCACTGTGCACCTAGTTAACAGGCAATAAGAAATGTTTTCCTCTTAGTAGATGGCAGGGCACTTTCACATCATTTTGATAACATTCCAAAATATGTTTTTAACAAATAAGTAAGGCTTGAAATAACATGAAATTGGTGTTACTGCAACCGTTAGTTGAGCCACTAAATAGCAACTGGGAATCACTGAGCAATTTCAGTCCTGGTGGGCTGACTTGCTGCCCCCAAAAGCTTTAAATCATCTGGCTCAATGAATCAGAGTCTTGACTGAGCCAAACTGACTCTGGCCCTATGGGAGGGATAATTGGGTGAAACAAGTGGTTTAGTGCCTTGCTGAGGTATAAGACAAGAAGCAAGAAGAAAACAGAAAACAGCATGGACTTCACATCTTTGATAAAACCTCTGAAGCGTGCAGTTTCTTGTTTTTGTTCAAGCTATTAGTTCTCAACTAGGCAGTCAGAACACTGTCACATCCTGTAACTTGAATACAATTCAGTATAAATGTTCAAAAGGTCTTGAAGTATAAGCCATTATAGTACCACCAAGTATAAGACTTACAATGAAGCAGTTACAGCTTTTTAAAACTGTCCGTTTAATTGTTGAGCCTCCTTCAAGCCAATAATCAAGCAAAGTTCATCTTTGTCTTTTGACCCCACTGATAATTCTGTTATCCTTTAATGGCTCTAAGTTGAACAGTTACCCACAAAAAAACATCCACACACAAGTGTGTATACACAATCAGACGTGATGAACTCAAGAGAACTCTGCAGAGTTGTGATATAATTAGGCTTGTTAATTGGAAGACAGGCGTTTGCCACCTGCGGCGGCAAGAGTGTGAGTTTGTGGTCATCTCTCTAGAATTGTACCATTAATTGTTTTGGTTTCTAGGTGTCCAGAGGGAAGGAAGAATGTGACAATTCAATTTTGTAGTCTCTCTTAAGTTACACCTCAAACTACACAACCCACTGGCGTTCGGGGACATTGTGATACATTTTCAGGGTTTATTGTTATGGAATTGGCAATTTAATTCACATTCCACCCATAAAAAAGCCAATTGAACATTGCAACATTGGTAATGACAGCTATTTAACCACATCTGTTGCATAGCACTGGCAAGCACAAAAAAAAGGAACACTGTAAAAAGGGAGGAATATTTTACACTGTCTTAAATAAGAAGGACAAGGCAAGAAATACTTTGATAGTTTTAAAGGATGAGTAGCCTAAACGTTATTAATATTGAATGCTGGCCAAATACATTCACCCATAATTCTTTAAACAACATTTTATGCAAGCTGGTCAGTGAGAATTGTGTCTAGACAAGCTTTCACAGTGGCCCTGCAACCGTCCCAAAAACTCTTGACAGGACTTCTACCACTAGAAAATGACAGATGTCAATAGCGTGTCATTTTAGTTTGATTAAAACAATTTCTAGAAACCAGAGGTTCATTTTAGGGAACACCACATGGGCCAGCCAGAACATCCATAGACTTTATTCACTTTATTTTCACAATGGGATAAAAATACGTAATGCATAATGCACAAGGACTTGAAGCTGGTTAATTGGGGCAGACACATTACAAGACAGTTACACAATCCAGGATTGATACACTAGGTGCAAGACAAAAGGCAACAGGACCTCACATATGGCGCAGCAAAAATGTACGGCACCACAATAGATTAAACATGAACTGAGTACAAGTATACAGTACATCCAAAGATGAAGAATTGCACTGATGCAGCAGCAGTTTTCTTGGTTTCCAGTTGCCTTTCTTCTGGACAGTTTGTTCCACCAGCTACAGTTTTCACACGCAGCCCTTGCAATTTTCTAACTCCTATAACCCTCTGGCTGCAGTGGACTGGACATACACCGATCAGCCACAACATTAAAACCACTGACAGGTGAAGTGGCACCTGTCAAGGTGGGATATATTGGGAAGCAAGTGAACAGTCAGCTCTTGAAGTTGATGTGTTGGAAGCAGGAAAAATGGGCAAGCATAAGGATCTGAGTGACTTTGACAAGGGCCAAATTGTGATGGCTAGACGACTGGGTCAGAGCATCTCCAAAACGGCAGGTCTTGGATGATGTAGAAGCACAGAATAAAGGAGGCCCACCTAACTTTTTAGGCAATTAAGCATCATGGCCAACCTTGGCTAAAAATGGTAATTTGGAGATAGGTGTGTAATTGTGGAGAGCAAGGCGATCCAGGTTTGGTTTGTTCAGGAGAAGTTGGATAACAGCATGTTTAAAATAAGAGGGGACTGTACCGGTAGACAGTGAGCTATTTATGATAGCTAAAATGTTTGGGCCAACGGTATCAAGGACCTCCTTCAGCAATGTGGTTGGAGCAATGCCCAAGAAGCAAGATGATGAGTTAATCTGAGAACTGAGATCTACAAGGGACTCAATGGAAATTTGCCCCAACTGCTGAAAGATGCAGGGCAACCTGGGGAGGCGAATACAACACCTCCAGGAGGGAGAATCTGGCACCTAATATTCTCCACTTTATCAGAGAAATATGCCAGAAACTCCTCACACCTTTCCTGATACTTTCCTCATCTTTCAGAATGTCTAGACTGATTTGTAAGTCATTGGTTTTCCAATCGCGTTCGGCCTTTCTACATTCTCGCCCTACGGTTTGCGTGTGCTCATTTATCCAGGGCAGAACTTTAGGTTTTTCCTTTCTGTCTTTTAAAGGAGCTATAGTGTGTGAAATGGCAAAGCAGATTTCATTAAAATCATCTACGAGTTCCTCAGTGGGAGGTTGAGGTATCTCGTAAGGTCTGCCTTAGGGGGCTGCAGTGAAGGCGTCACAGAATTTAGAGGTAGAGGAAGAGTTGAGAATGTGCACATGGATATTAAAATCACTGAGTATCATCATAAGTACTCTGTCATTGATAATGGAAAGGAGCTCTCAGAATTTTTCAATAAAAACATTATTTGGTTTTGGTGGTCAATATACTAAATTACATAAAAAACTGGCCTCAGGGGCTATTAGAAAGCCAAGATAGACAAAAGAATTAAAGCCTGTGAAGCTAGTCCAGGCAGACAACTGGAGTGGCGCTGCAGCTCAGTCAGCTGATGTGTCAGCTGAGCTCACACATTGCCATTGCAAAGGCAATGTCTTAGGCAGTCTATTTAAGCTCTTAAACTCACTTGCTCTTTCTCTGCTGCTGCTTACCCTGCTGCACTGTGTTGCTCTGTTGCTGCTGCTACTGCTGCACATGACTCACACACCCCACCACCCCAGCATCCACCTGTGGGCTCTGGTTCATAGCCCCCCTAGGGGGGGTGATATCGATCGTTCCCTGCTTCACTTGGCTGGCTGAATTATGTTGCGCAGAGGATGCAACAAAGCCTTGACGGCAAAATAAAATATGTATGTACATTTATTCTCAATAAAATATTTGATGGGTGGGTTGTGTGACTGAACTAGGGTTAAAGGAACTAGGGTTAAAAGGGTAGCGCTAAAGGAGCTAGTACCAAGGGGGCGATGAAGAGATTGGGCTAAAGGGGTTAGGGTTTAAGGAGCCAGGAGTAAAGAGAGCAGGAAAAATAGAGCTTGGGCTAAAGGGACTAGGACAAAATGGACTAGGACAGAAGGGGCTATGATTCAAGGGACTAAAACAAAAAGAGCTAGGACTAAAGGTGCTAAAGGCAGACAAAAGGCAGGCAAATCTTCCTCATCAGACCCTTCACCTTTACTTCTAATGTTGATGAATTTATCTACACACACACACCACAAATACCTTTTTCAGGTATCTTTTTTTCTAGCCTGGTTGTCATATATATAGCCATTATTTGCACACAGTTGATTCTCCAATGGACCAGATGTAGCTGCTCGGAGATCTGAGAGGCAAGCGCAAGGCCTCCATAATATTGATGTGAACCTGACCCCTCGGGGGCCTCTGCTTATCGATTCTCCATTGATCGTCTCTGAGGATTTATTATGAGTTGTTAGGGAAGAGAGTGAAAGATTCAGCCTTCGAAGGGTGCAGTTGGGTGCTTTGGTTCATTTGGTTTGAATAACTCTCCGTTTCTGTGTTGTTGAGTTAGTATTGAATTGTCTACATTGAGTGAAACCTCTGATTCAGTTTTATTATTATTATTACTGAATTAAATTATCGTGAAAGTAAACTAGTCCTCATTGTGCTGGCTGATGCCCCTCCTCTTGGTACCTCCTTCAGGACCCCCGGGGGCCCCTGGACCCCACTTCGAGAACCACTGCTCTAAGTGAATAAGTGATTGTCTTTTGCTTGAAGGATGATGTATTGGAAATGCTTGACAACTGACAGAGCACTATGCATCACCAGGGGTGTGCTTCGTAATGTGTGTGTGTGTGTGTGTGTCTGTGTGTGGAGGGCGCACTATGAGTATAACTCTCAGACATTAGGCCCTGTCATGTTTGGTAAATAGCCATTCATCAGGAATACCTTTCCTAGTGATGGTACCCACAAGATCCAATTCATTAGCCATACACTGCCTGCACACTGTGAGTGTGATAGGTGAGGGTGTGTGTGTGTGTGTGTGTGTGTGTGTGTGTGTGTGTGTGTGTGCATTATCATAATTTACTGGAATGCTAAAGGAGGTTTGACTGTGTGTGTGTGTGTGTGTGATATGTGATAGAGCGAAAGAGAGAGAGGTTGAAGGTTCAATACAGAGAATACATACATTTTGAACTGCAATCCAATAATATTAATGTAAAAAATAAATTCTGTCTGTGGAAGCGACTGAAGGAAACGAGCACAACATGCAGATAGATATTGACTGAAGATCAACATTTCCAGTATGTTTCTATTAATGTGTGTGTGTGTGTGTGTCTGTCTGTGTGAGAGAGAAAGAGAGAGAGAGACAGGCAGAGGGTTGATGGATGATAGGATGGATGGATGATGACACATCACAGAGAAACACCATCCTCCACTTTCCCTCTCTCCCTTTCCTCATTCCTCTTTTCCACCAGCAAAACACAAGCCTTCAACCCCCCACCATCCATCCATCCATCCATCCATCCATTTATCCCCCACTACATTAAGACTTAAATTACCACTTCCCACAAAGTCCCACAAAGTTGAACTCCTCAACTTCTTTCTTTCTTTCTTTCTTTCACTCTTTCACTCACAGTACTGGATCTACATGCACATGAGTCCTGTGAAGCGACGAAATCTTGTTAAAGACATCAGTGCTGAAGTTCGATATTCTCAGAGGCGATGGCAGGGGTAAATTTTCACAGATCACATTCACAGCGTTCAGCAAGTTCACTGTTTGGCCACTGAACACACACACACACAACTCATGCACTCACACACACACACACACACGAAGCCATGCCAACTCACACTTGGACAGCATCATAGAAAACAATTTGTCAGTCAGTCTCTCTGTCTGAGGTTTGTGATATTGCCTCCAGCCCGTGGGACAGCTCAACAAGAGTTAGGGAGAGGGCAGACAGCTATGAAGTACTGTGTGTGTGTGTTTGTGTTTGTGTGTGTGCATTGCGTTGCATGCATGCGTGCATGCATACGTGTGTGTGATTTGAATTCGGCAGCTGCTCGTAATCTGATAGTTTGTTATTCCCTCAAATTCTCCATGGAGGCTCACCTGATGCTCACTACGCTGTAGGTGTGTGTGTGTGTGTGTGTGTGATTCTCCCTCTGTCTTTCTTGCTACATTTGGACTCTGCTCTTCTACTTTTACCTTCACGTCTCATCCTCCTCCACGCACTGACGCACTGCTGCTCTTTCCATCTTTCTTTTTCTATCTCACCTTTCTTCTTTCCTCTCCTCCTCCTACTTTTCCCGTTCCCTCATCATTTTTCCCATCCCATCAATTCGCTAAACCCTAAGCTATAGCAAAGTCTCAGTATCTAGTATTATTTGCCGCCAAAATTTCCAAACCTGCTCATATCCACTAAACTTCTGGGGACAAAGTAGAGCAAAGACTGATTACTGATAACATTATTATTCTGCCGATTCTTCCAGTTAGATTTCTAGTATTTTTGCTCTCTGTTATAATGGTACAAAACTTTTAGATCAACTTTGGACTGACTTAGACTTTTCGGCAATTGCCACACCTTACCACACCCAATTGATGCCCACTCTTCTATCCTCTCCTCACCTCTTCTCTCGTCTCCATCGATCAATCCAAAGCCATGAGTCACCTAGCAACGGTGTTTTCCTGATGGATGGCTATCTCAATCGGTCCAAATAGCTTCAGCCAATAAATGACAGACATCAACGTGCGTCCTTTTGTCATCCTCCACTGTTGTAATCATGGATTCAATTTCCTACCTCTCTCTCTCTTCGTCCGCCCCTCCCCCTGCCTCATTTCTATTTCTGTCGACAGGTGACCCGAGAGTGGTTGGAGAGAGGGAAGAGAGGTGAACGAATGGAAAGGGACCCAAGAGAAAGAGGATGAGAGAGAAAGAGAGCAAGACCCAAGAGATAAACACATGGACAGTCGGAGCCCTTTGCTCTGCCGGCGTTTCATTTTAAAAGAGCAGAGGGGGCTTCCCTTAAAGGAGCCCAACGGCATTTGAACTCCACTTCCCCTGTTTGCCCTGTAGTAGCTATCCTCCCTTTATCTCAGCACCAGCAGACCATGGCTCTACTCTGAATACAGAAACCACTTCTCTTTCATCCCTTCCTCCCTACACACCTCTGCTATTGACTTCTCCCCTCGTAACAGCAACTGCATCCAGTTGCCATGGAGAAGACCTACTCGCTGACTGCCCACTATGATGAGTTCCAGGAAGTGAAATACGGTGGTCGCTACAGCAGCGACATCCTCAGCAACGGCATGACCCTTCACTTGGGCGGCAGCCTGGATCGCCACATGGGGCGCAGCCGCGGAGGGGGCGGGTCAAGTGCGCGAAACCGAGATCTGAGCGGTATCAACAATGGCCGCGGGCTTCCCC
>OOFE01000884.1:0-10650 GCA_900323365.1 Monocentris japonica | reverse complement strand
TTTAACACGCAGCATTACTAATCCTATGGGAGGTCCTTGGATAAACTTGAAGTCTCTTCCCCCTCCTGCACACGTTCTCTCAACTCCACACTTTCTCCAACTATAAATCTGGGGCTGGATACACAAAATCCTCTTTGGGAAAAAATATTCTGAGGTGCTATTTTTTGTAACTTTAGTCTTAAGAGAAAAAGTTAAAAGTTGCAATTCATCAAAATGGTTCTGAAGTGTTTTCACTTCTTAAGAAAGAGACAACCTTCCACTAGTCTTCAAACTGCTGCAGTGAAACAGTAACCCTGTAAATACATTCATTTAAACACATTTTCATCAGTTAAGCAGGTATTTTAAAGTATTAATAGCTTAACTTGCTGTATCTTATGTTACTTGTTGCTATTTTTATTTGTATGTCACATTAAGGCACAGTTACACTTATTAGGCCTTTGGCAGTAACCAGTGTCTGAGCGGTTTAACCCTATTTGAGAAGTCGGTAAGTAAGAAAGCAAGACAGGTTTGTAAGAGAAGACACTAATAAAACAAAATAGTGTGGGATTTGCACATAAAAGCCTTCTTAGAAACCTTGACCCAGATGATCTATCTTAGGAGCACTTTTATGAATCTGGTCCCTGAAGTCTGTATTTGTTTGGGAAATATTTTAAAGCCTAAACCAAGTTGGAAAACGGATTAGGATCGTCTTAGAAGGGACTAAGCCAATAAATGACTGTACCATAACCTACCAAAAACAACCAATTAGATCAAAGCTCTCATGTCCATCCTCTGTAGACGCTGAAAGAATTAAAAACCTCAGTCTCATTAAACACTGACATACTTACGTGATATACTTATTGTAGAGGACGAAGGCATGCTCGGTGTTGCCCTCCTCTGTGTAGATGTTCGCCATGCGGATCATCTCCATGCCAGAGCGGAAGTAGCGGCGGGGGGGCACGTCGTCGTTGACTTCAACCGAGCTGCCCTTCTTGGTCAGGGCACGGACGCGCTCCTCCGGCAGCAGGCTGATGTCAGTGTGGTCTGCCATGATTACAGCCCAACCTGGTACGCTACAAAGACAGACCAAATGTGATCCAGTCGTACGGATCTACTTGTTAACATTGTGTTGAGACATCTGCAACATGATCTAGACATGTACAGCACTGTGCAAAAATCTTTTTTTTTTAATTTAAATTTGGTCTTAGATGTTTTTTGCATTAGTGTTTTACATTACTGCTCTTTATAGTGTTTGTTTTGATATTTAGAAAGTTTTCATTTCATTATTTTTCAAAGCATCTTGGCTTTGCAGCATTTTTTAAAATATATATATATTTTTTTACATGTGCCTAAGACTTTTGTTTGTCTCAAAGCTGTTCACAAAGCAGTCAATGTGGTATTGATAATTCGAGGTACAATCCAGAATCACTGACTTCACATTTTGGGTTACCTTATTGGCACTTGATATGGATACAATCTGAACACTGGAGTCTCTTTCTTACAGCATTTTTCCATTTAAGAAAACAACCCACTTCGTGTTCAAGGCAGACAAGACAGAAGCTGTGGCCCTCCTCATGCTTTGACAATCCCTGGGCTGGAATAGTCTAAGAAAAACTCTGCTGGGACTATTTGGTATCACCTGGGGACTTTATACTGTTCACTTCTTGATAAAATAAAGATAATTGTGAGCAAGCTAATAGTCAGATAGCTTGTTTTGATTTCGTCGTGACTTCTTAGCTAGCAGGTAACTTACTGCTAACGGCAACAACGTAATCAAGAGAAGACCGAATGGGATTCAAAACTGTTCATGTGGTGTGGCACTGATAAAGGGAGAGTTTGTGACTAGCCAAACAACTGATGACACAACATTTAAGGAGTTGGCAATAAAAAACAAAGAAGCAACGATAAAATATGTTATTACTTTTCGCCATACTTGTGTCTTTATAATCCCTCGCATGCTAATCCATGGTAACGGATACCATTTTGTATCCCAGTTACCTTGGAAACGAGCCCGCAACGTAGACATGTCACTCAAACCGTTGAAAGGAAGAATTGATAAAACTTGATTATTGACCGTTTTGAGCAGAAATTGGTGGTACGCAAATTTTCATCTTATTTGATCACCTTATGTTGTGTACATCGCAAAACATCTCGAAAAAGATTTTTCACTTCGTGGAGTCTTCACATTTGACATTATCACGCGAGACGGAGACTCAGAAACATAAATCAGGCTTTATTTGATTGATGTTGCTAAACGACGTCGCGTTAGGTACGCTAACTGTTAGCTAACCAGCAAAGCCAGGTGGATTTTCAGTCGAAGTTCGGTCCAGTTGAGGAGCTAGCGACCACTGAAGTGTTTTATTTACGTTCTTACCTGATCAAGCTGTGAACGGAAATATCCAGCTGCCTACATATAGCTAGATCAAATTACATGAGACATAAACCAAGTTGCAGTGGGCTGCGGAAACATCTGTACACTTCCGCAATTAAAACAACTTCCGCCTAGCGAATCGTCACTCGAGTAGAAAAGGGTTTTATTGTAGTTTATTATTTTGCGGGAGTAGGCGAATATTGTATTTATTCGTGCGCTGTCCATACACAAATAATCCATGGAAAATGTTTAATATTCTATATTTTTTCACTTTTGTGGGAGAACGTGATGTTGGGTTTACTGAGCAAGGTCAGGAAGAAAAAAAGCATTATTTCTGAATAAACTTAATTTTATTAATAGCTAAATGCCATATTCACAAATTCAAGTTCACAAACAAAAAACGAATGTCCTTCCTCTGATCAACGAAGTCAAACAGTAATAATATAAAGTTCAAAACTGTACAATTATGTTCACTTTACTTTAAGGTATTTGTCTGACGCAAGTATCCCTGCGTCCTATCATAATGCATGTATGT
Organism: Monocentris japonica; assembly: GCA_900323365.1. NCBI lineage: Eukaryota > Metazoa > Chordata > Actinopteri > Trachichthyiformes > Monocentridae > Monocentris > Monocentris japonica. The sequence continues at coordinate 7,765 of OOFE01000884.1, read as the reverse complement.
ATACGTCTTCCGGTTTGCAAATGCCAGGCTCTAACCTTACGCATGCGCAACTTTTTTTCTTTTACTACAGCGATTCATCTCATAAATAGACTGTCTGTCATGACAACATGAAACTGTTTTAACAAGTGGCTCGTTGGTCTAGGGGTATGATTCTCGCTTTGGGTGCGAGAGGTCCCGGGTTCAAATCCCGGACGAGCCCAACGTTTATTCTACCTGGACATATTAAGAACGTGTTGCTGTGTTATAGTACACTTACAGCGTTCCTCTACTGCACGGCACTTCTTGTCAGGTCCATTATATATGTGATTACGTTTTGTTTTCATCTAGTGTGTCAGTCCAATATAGTTGTCCATTGTTATGTAACTGTCTTGTCATGTATTGGCACCAAGTCAAAGTGCTTCTGTAGTTTGTTTACTGGGCAGATAAAAGCGATTCTCACTTGGAAATAATAATGTAGGTCATAGTAATAATAATAGTAATAACGGTCATAGAAAACCTGGAAAATTTCCAGGCTTGGAAAGGTCATGGAAAACAGAACATAATCTGATTGTCTATGAGCTTGTCCTAGTTAGGCTTGTAAACCCCTTTCAGGCTAGATAAATAAACTTGACTTTTTTGGAAATGGAAATCATGGAAATTTGTTAATACTCTTTTGTCCAAACAGTGAAATGTTGAATGTGAAGCTTGGCTGCTTGTTGATCCACTTCCCATCTGCTTCCAGGCTGCAGCTGGGCAGTGGGCATCTGCGTGGTCCCCCACTCCTAGGACGATGCTGACTGAGCTGGTGTTTGCTGTGGAAGCTGGGCAGTGTGTCTCCTATCTGCTTCCAGGCTGCAGCTGGGCAGTGTTGGCGTCTGCGTGGTCCCCCACTCCTACGATGACGCTGACTGAGCTAATACACCGCTTGCCCAACTCAGCATCTATTGCACGCCCGACCGTCCTGGTGGGGGGATCCCTCTCTGTGTAGTCCCTCCCAAGGTTTCTTCCATTTTTTTCCTAAAAGGTTATGTGGGAGTTTTTCCTTGTCCTCTGAGGGTCCAAGGCTGGGGGATGTCGTGTACTAACTGTAGTGTTCTCGTGCAATGTGTCGAAACTCTGACTAAACACCAAGTTAAACCGTAGCCAATGAAGACAGAGCCGTAGTAAACTTGACTATTTACTGTCATCAGGGAATACTGGCAACGGTATTCCCTGATGGCAGTGGCCTCTTCAGCAGGATAATGTGCCCTGCCACACTGCAAAAAATGTTCAAGAATGGTTTGAGGAACATGACAAAGAGTTCAAGGTGTTGACTTGGCCTCCAAATTCCCCAGATCTCAATCCGATCGAGCATCTGTGGGATGTGCTGGAAAAACAAATCCGATCCATGGAGGCCCCACCTCGCAACTTACAGGACTTAAAGGATCTGCTGCTAATGTCTTGGTGCCAGATACCACAGGACACCTTCAGAGGTCTGGTGGAGTCCATGCCTCCACGGGTCAGAAGAGGGGGACCTACACAATATTAGGCAGGGGGTTTTAATGTTATGGCCGATCGGTGTATACTGTATATAAAGCTTTGACATGTTGCAGTACTTGCTGTCGACCGCATGGGGGCGATCTTGAAAATGACAGGGGGCGGTGAATGTTAGGCGTCGACGTCACCAAAAATGCCCCACATCCTTCACACGTTGCTGTGGTTTTTTGGATGGATCACAGATAACTCGTTTGACTCTGGAAGTGACATATCTGACGTGAAATAACTCTCTGGAAATAACTGACGGAAAGAGAACACTCGAAGGAGTTGACGTCAAGACCCCCCAACAGCATCACTGGGTAAGCTAAGGCTAAGCATACTGGCTAATAACTAGCTAGTGGATAAACTAGCTCAATTTGGCTCGTATTCCTGTCGCCGTTTTTTAAGAAGATGTGGTTTCGCTAGTTAGCTAGCTCTTCTGGGCTATCAGGGGTTTTAGTCAGTCTTAGCAATTTGCCCTCTAGCTAATGTAGCTAAGTTACATGTTACTGTTGCTGGTTTGTACGTTCATCTTCTCCATCACCTTCACCACCACCAGCAGTTTAATCCTGTGTGTGTGTGTGTGTGAGTGAGAGAGAGAGAGAGTGTGCGTGATTGCGTGCTCGCGCACGAGTCAAACAGAGAGATGAACAACCTTGAGCAATTGGGAATTTTCCCACAACTAAAACAACAAAACTACTCATACACAGATGATCAGTACGGTCCCTCTACTATTATCCCTTCAGCCATCTTATCTTTCTCTTTCTACGTCTATGTGTAGCCCAGTGCATGCACGGGCAGTTTGGTTAAAGGCTGGTGAACCAACATAATGCCTATGACCATTACTTTCCCAACTAATAATAGTCTTGCTTGGTGAGATCACCTGGAGAATAGTAGGTGTGTTGATGAATGCTCAACACGCCCACCCCTCCAACACTATAAAGTGGTCAGTGATGAGACAGTTCACCAAACTGCAGTCTGGTTGAAGAAGAGGACAGTGAAGAATAGTGAGCCGATTAAAGATCCACAAAAGGGCAAGTTCTGTTTTGTTTCTCTATGCATGCAAGGTATGCCTCAGAATAGAAATAGATTTTCTTTCTTGGCACGGACATGCAGGAAGGCTTAAACGGGCACAGAGCTGGCAAAGCTTGTGGTAGATCTGGTGCTAAACCAGCAGAGCCAGTTGAGTCCAGAGACGGGGCTCGTGACCAACACACCATCTTGGAACACATGCCTCTCAAATATCACAAATGTCTTTGAAAATTGTGTGGGTCTTGTATAACTTGGTGATAAATGGTCACTCTGTAATGTTTTACTGTAATGTACACTTTAAAGATTTCATTCCTTCCATGTGTTCACATTGCAATGGATAAGCTTCCTGTTGGTTAAGTCTCAGACGGGCATCCTGGTTTTTCCACTTGTAGCTAATCCTCAATGATTTTCTGCTCAGTCAGCTGATGAAGGTGATTATGGCAAGGGAAATTGAGAGAGAGAGAGCTGATAAGTGCTGATAAAAACTGTTTGTTTCCCAATCCTCAGACTGCCAGGTGACATCAGAATCAGCTTTATTCTCCAAGTATGTGGACACATACAAGGAATATGACTCTGGTTTTTCCATCGCTCTCTTGTACTTACATAGAACAGACAAACAGCAAAAACAAGGACAACAAGCTAGACATAAATATAAACATTTAACTGCTATGTACAGACGTAAAATATATATAAAAAAATATGAAAATTGTGAACAAGACAATAGTGCAAAGATGCTGAAATTAATGAATGTATACAGTATCTACAGTATGTACGAGTATGTATAGTATCTACAGTATCTACAGTATGTACAGTATGTACAGCGTGCTTAGAGTGTATTGATAAAGATGATATATTGATAAACTGAGTTAAAAAACTACAATATAATAAAGAATAAATAGTTCCAGGATGTTTGGTATTACAGGGTTTTTACACAGGGATTGTTTCTGACACTGTATGATTGGTTCAGTGTTCATCAGAGTGACGGCCTGTGGGAAGAAGCTGTTCTTGTGTCTGGTTGTTTTGGCGTACAGTGATCTGTAGCGCCTACTAGAGGGGAGGAGTTGGAACAGGTTGTGTCCAGGGTGTGATGGGTCTGCAGTGATGTTTCCTGCCTGTTTCCTAACTCTGGAGGAGTATAGGTCCTGAATGGAGGGCAGGTTGGCACTGGTGATTTTCTCTGCAGTCCTGATTGTCTGTCGTCTGTTCCTGTCCTGTTTGGTGGCCGATCCAAACCAGACAGTGATGGAAGTGCAGAGAACAGACTGGATGATAGCAGAGTAAAAGTGATAAGTGATATAATCCCAACGTGTATGAGGGTGAGTGGCGTGTGCACGACTGTCAGAAACAGAAAGTACCTTTCCTGACTGTGTATGCCTGCCACTTGGCTTCGTCTCTGAAGTTTCCCTTTTGTGCCACTTTTGTTTTCCGACCAAAAAAACACCAAGAAAAACAAGTGGAAGGGAAGGCAGGATGAACAGACGCTCTACGGTCGGAGGATGTGAGTGGATCAGCGGCATGCCTTTGGGACTGCAGCCTGGTAGACTGTGATATTTTCACATCCTCTCACATTCTCTTCTGCCGCCGGCTCTCTAGCCAAGCTAGTATTTAATATGGTGTGGACTCCACCAATGTAGTCAAGATGGGTTCAGGCTCCTGCTGCAGACTACCTGCTGCTCTGCAGACAACCAGTGTGTTCCCACCAACTCCTATCTTCCAGCCACAAATAGGCCTTGGAGCCCGAGGAGCTAATCTCTGACTGTGGTTGTGTCCGTCTTATCAGAGTGCATGGTGACACCAGTCTGACCAGACATGTTGACATTCAGTTCCTGCACTGACTTGATTTGACTGCGGGCCATACTGAGGTTTTACCAAGGGAAAGTCTGTTTTGTTTGTTTAAGGCTGCTGCTCCTTCAGTGTTAAGTGTAGCCCACCTGTTCAGAGCAGAGTTCTTGTTTAGGAGTGCATGTGTGTTTTAGTCGCCATTCCAAGTCCTGGTTATTGTCAAAGCCAAGGCAGCAATTACACTGCCTTTCTTCTTCCCACATTGTGGTGTCACCTACCAGCCACAGAGATCAAGGCTGAAGACGGCCTTGATCGGGTATTTGGTCCAAAGTTGTTTCATTTTTGTCCAGGTCTTTCTAGGTTGTAGGTCTTAAAGGTCCTAAAGGAAAGTGGGTGGTCCACTCACCTGTAATTTGTTCTTTTATCTAGACAGTGGGACATTAGTGAGGTTCTGGGGGGTTGATCCCAGACCAGTGGAGGATTTACCGGAGCTACGTGTCAAATGAATTAAAAATTAACTTTGTACTTTGTAGGATTGGCGCTCCCAACTGCCAAAACCACCGTGCTCTTTGCCCTCCAAACACCTCAATAACTCACTTATAATATAATGTTCCCAGTGTGGAGTCAAAACAAACTGAAGTATGATTGAACTCACGGTCTCCTATCAGAGTTGGACATACTGTCACAAGGTTCACTCGTTTCCATAACAGACTGGCTGGGTAGTCGGTATCACCGGCTGACAGCCAGACGGTTAAAGATCAGTTGGTGTGTTGCCGTGATGCCTTGGTACAATTACCGTAAACGGTGGAGACAGTCAGTAGCCTCAGTGCTAGTGTGTTTTTATAAACAAAGGTCACATTTCTCAGAAACCCTGTTGCCAATTTATCCCTTCCTCTATGAATCTTTGCTTTCTCTTTCATGTCACTGAAGTGATTTTTATTCTTTAGCTTTAGCTCCGTTAGCGCTGGAAGAACAGCGCCCTCTTCCTGTTTTGTGCCGTAAAGCAATCCAGCAGATTTCCCTCCAAATGTAAAATGCAGCGTAGAGGCTTACAGTCATTCTACTACCATCTCAAGATCAATGTGGTTGATGATTTATTGATGGTTGTATGATTACTATTAAAATATCAAATGTAAACAGATGACATGGTGCCGGGGATGCTGGGTAACTGGGGAGAGGCTGTCTTTACTCTCCCGTACATTTCCTCACACCCCGCTGCTCTGCTCTCATGAAACATTGATGTGGAAGAGATCTCACTTTACCTCTGGCCTCTTTCCTTGGTGTGTAAGGGAGAGGAGGAGGGCGTGTCGTGGTGTGTCTGTCCTCTCTGTGGTCCTCTGTCTGTCTCACTGGGACAGATCACCCTCACCTTCCTCAGGTTATATTATAGGCATTTAGCAGACGCTCTTCACCTACATGAGCTACCAGGGATTTGATGAAATCACCCACAATCCCTTATGGGATACGTAGTTCATTTCTCTTAAAAGACGTGAGGTACACGGTCTTGTACTATTTGCCTTTTTTTTCTTTTTTTTTTACATTTTTCTGAATCAATTGGATTTTTGAACTGTTTATGGAGAAATAAACCAGGGACGCTAGAAAAGAGGGCGGTTACATTTCAGCTCTATTTCTAGATCACCGACAGTAGAATGATCATCTAAGACAGAAGGAAAAGAAATAAAAAAAAAAAAAAATAAGAGCTGAAGAGAGTTAAAGGGGTTTGTCTTCTGTCTCTGCTGGTCTCCTCCTACATGATGAGAACATGAGAGCAAGTCAGAGAGATTTGTCAGAGGATATGAGTCAGTCAGACGGAGGGAGAAGGTTGGTGACTGAATGGATCTGAAACGAGCCAGACTGGCCTTTTTATGGAACGTTTGTTTATCCGCAGGAAGTTGACTCATGTTCAGCATATGTTCAGCATGTTAGTGCCTTTCTCAAGGGCACATTGGTAGAGAGACTCGCAGAAGGCTGCTGAAACTTGTTAGTATACAGGGTGCTGTGCTCTTCCTCTACAGCGGCTGGATCAGATGTTTGCAGTATTCCCCCAGCCAGTTCCACTGCTAGCTAAAGGGCCTTCACTGTCTGCAGCAGGTCAGGAATCAACAAGGGAACGCTCAAAATGAGCCATGTGGGTTTGGCATGGTGCGCAACTTTGTGGCTTGAGCGAGCTAGCTTGGAATTTCAAGAAGCTGATGGGTAAATGAAACGCCATTTCAGTTCGACTGTGCTGCTGGCTTCTTTTCTTCTTCACTGCTTCTTTTCTTTCCTCCATCCTCTCCTGTTCCTTTCTCCTTCACCGGTGAGTCGTAACCTTGTTTATCTGTCTCCTCCACAGTCCACTGCCCTCCTGAGAACGCTGCTGTTCTCTCCAGGGTCTGCCTCCATCCCTGCCACCAGGTAACCTCAGGGCGTCACGCGGCACACTGAGCCCCAGGGCAGGCAGACTGCCACAAAGCCTCCACACAGGAGCCACCACCAGGGCCACAGTAGGAAAAGGTGAGTGTCTGTGATAGAAATGAATGGGGCTTATTGACCTGGAGGGCGTAAGGAGATGAATCGGTGCTCTGTATGTTGGAAGGGGGGAGTGGTAAATGGGTCTCCCCCCTCGAGGTGTGCACGTAAATGTGTGTGTGTGTGTGAGAGTGTTACTGTACTTTCCCCTTTCTGATCTGTCACACGTGTGGTAGTTGTGTGGTGGGTGGTTGTGTTTCCTGTTGCCCAGCAAATTCACCAACTTAAAGCTGCCCTAGGCTGGATGTTCATGTGAAGATACACCAAACTCGTGTCCCATCCACCCTAACTCAGACGCCAAATGAAACTCTGGTGTCAGGTATGAACACTTTACCCACAGGAAGTGACCAATCAGAACGTAGGAATAAAATCCAAACCGTCTCAACAGCAGCAGTGATCGAGGCGTTTGATCTTTTGCCTTTCAGCCAATCACAGACTGAGGGTTGGTAAACGTCAGCATGCTGCGTGCAGTTTACTGATGTTTTTAAAAAATATATATATTTTATTTTGAACAGTTTTATTGTTTAGCCTAGTTGTTTTTTTATCCTTGAGCCTGTTAAAGCTCTTAAAGTTCTTATTGTTATGTTGCGTATTGGAGTTCGATGATTCAGACAGTTGCCCCTTGCTGCCTTTTGGAAACACCAACGTGCTCAATTGCCCAGAGCAGCTTTAAAAGAACGATGGTTTTCTGCTATAGTTTAGTTGTGTTATAAGTGACACATTGAGGTGCTGTATACCATTTTCAGTTATTTCTCCTGCCCCCCTCCCAGATCCAGACCCTGTAGCCATGCTCAGTCGGTCCCATCATGGCCGTACCGCCGCCACCCTCCTCCGTCCCCAGCTGACGCTCACCCTGGCCCTGGCTGTACTCCTCTGCCCCCTGGGCAGGGTGCTGGGCCAGACCCATTCCCCTTCCCAGGTCCTCCAGGACCTGCTGACCCGCTAC
>OOFE01000882.1:10113-24688 GCA_900323365.1 Monocentris japonica | reverse complement strand
ATATTTCAGTCCATCTCTCATCGTCTCAGGTTACGTGTTCTCATACCTTTGTATTATATCTAAAACCTGATCCATACTGTACCTACATATTGATCCATACTATACCAACATATTGATCCATACTATACTAGCATATTGATCCATACTATACCTACATATTGATCCATACTATACCTACATATTGATCCATACTGTACCAACATATTGATCCATACTATACTAGCATATTGATCCATACTATACCTACATATTGATCCATACTGTACCAACATATTGATCCATACTATACTAGCATATTGATCCATACTATACCTACATATTGATCCATACTGTACCAACATATTGATCCGTACTATACCTACATATTGATCCATACTGTACTACATATTGATCCATACTATACCTACATATTGATCCATACTATACTAGCATATTGATCCATACTATACCTACATATTGATCCATACTGTGCTAGCATATTGATCCATACTATACCTACATATTGATCCATACTGTACTTACATATTGATCCATACTATACCAACATATTGATCCATACTGTACCAACATACAGTATTGATCCGTACTATACCAACATATTGATCCATACTATACCAACATATTGATCCATACTATACTAGCATATTGATCCATACTATACTAACATATTGATCCATATTATACTAGCATATTGATCCATACTATACCAGCATATTGATCCATATTGTACCTACATATTGATTCATACTATACCTACATATTGATTCATACTATATCATGCATGGCCAGTCGTGTAACCTATCACTGCACTGAAACAGCTTTAGGTTAGGCAACTACCCTAATATTATGGCACAATAAAAATCCATATCAAAACTGCTTTGGAAACTGTTTTGAACTTGTGTCAGAAAGATGTTTAGGTCCTGATTTCACAAAGCGGTGCAGGCAGCAGCGATGGACGACTACGCGCATCGTCTCAACTTTCATTTGGCCGTTATATTTACACAGGTTTTCAACCGTGGTGCAGGCTGTCACATCAACATCCATCCATCATCTAAATGTTTGCTGGGTTTTTCTCTCAGGAGTGGATGGATGAGTGTGTTGATGCAACTTGACTGAGAGGCAGCAAGGAGGCAGCAGAAACATCCAGAGCAGGGAGGATATCAGGCCTGCAGAGACAGAAGCAGGTTTGTGACCAGAAGCTCGCCGGTTTGAATCCCTGGGCCAGCTGTCGTTGTGGTGGCTTTGAGCAAGGCACTAAGCCCCCAACTCCTCCCAGTGGGCACCAGTTGGAGACTGGTTGTACTGGTCAGCTCCCAGTGTGATGGTATGAATGTGAAGCTGGAGAAGAGCATGGAGCTCCGTCTCTGGCTAAATGAAGGTTAAAAAGAGAAAGAATATCAATTGTCACATGATTCACACCAACAGCTAGCATCAAGTCCCGGCTGACGACTGAGAGCTTGATGTCATAACTTTGTATTTTACAGCCGGTTGATGTAGAGCTTGGTTATATGGTTCACTGTAGCCTCACACCAGAACATTATAAGAGGCTGGGTAGTAATGAACCGCCAGGCGACACACAGCAGTGACTTCAGACCAGTCAGAGTAGAAATATTTCACAGGGAGAGAGAAGCTGCTGAGTCGGTTACAAACGCTTTAATCATAGGCGTTGTTTCCACCGGTTCTGTCCCCGCCATATTTAAACCTCCTTTAATAGACACAATCAGCCTCTCGGCAAATATGAATGAATCCTCAACCATGTTTCTTGTTGGTTCCCGTCAAGAGATACGCTACAGATAATCTGTGGCTCTTTGGGATAGGCTTGGTGACATCCAGCCAATAGGCATACCTCCTGGATGGAAAACAGCTGACTGGCCAATAGGAATGGATTCAGGCCGGGACAGGGGTGGGACAACTTTAGCTGGTTTGTGAGTGAAATTTTTCTGTTTATTTTGTGGGTTGTGGATTCCATAGTGGCAAAAAATGGCACAAAATCAATGCATTCCTTAAAGTCATTTTGAAGAATTTTAACCTTACCGGTGTCAATATCTGTACATATTTGTTAAATAGGCCAGCTATGTCAGAAGCTGCCATATGGAGGGGGTATATGCCACCCCCTCCATATACACCCATCTGTAACAAAATGAACCAACAGTGAGCAATGAGGCCTTTTCTTCATACTGTGAAGGTCTTGGAAGGTAGGAGACCTGCAACCAAACAGCCTTTTCCCTTCAGCTCAGTACTAAGATAAATCACACACTTCTGGACCTTTAGGGGTTGAAATGACCTTTTTTCTAAAACCTTACAGTGTAGCTTTGAACTTTATTGGCAATTACAGTCCTGCCTGACTTTGCACGTGCTTTGTCCCGTAGGTATGGTGATGAATTCAGTTATTCTAACTCAAGGTGTCCAACTGTTACATTCAAGCTCGATGTCCACCAAATGTTTCTCCTCAAGTTCTCAGCCTTAAGGGAGATTGATGAATCTATTTTCCCTTTGGATTGCCTGTCTAGGAAGTGAGGAGACTATCTGTCCAAAGTCAGTGTTGTCTCCTTAAACAGTGTACCACTCAATATGTAGAGGAAATGAATGTTCGGCCTCCAGAAGTCCACCTTGGACCAGATGAACTCAGGCAAGTCATTATGTCATCGATCCCCAGAGCATTTAACCAGCGGCAGACTTCACTGCAGCCCAGACTCTCCCATTGATCTCCCAGACTGCAGTTACGTAAGGTGACATATCGAATGGTACACAACTCTGAGGCGACATCTGGTCTGGAACGGCACATTGGAGCTCTGCTTCTCTTCCCTGAGCCGGATGGCCGACGGTGGCCGGCCCTCAGCAGTCTCTCCCTGCCAATGCCGAGGCTCCAGGAAGCGCAAAGCTCTCGGCGGGTTCAGACTGTTGGGGAAGTTCCTGCATAAGAGACCGAATCATTTCCAGCATGCGGAAAAGCCGCGGGCGTGCTGATGATTTCAGCCTTGTACATATTTCCTCACATGTAATATCCAAGTTCCTGTTCATGTTTACACCAGACCGGCGAGGTAGCGGAAGAGCCTGGCTTGGACGTGTTTTCTGGGCTTTCAACGTCAGTGGGTTTGTTTCCTGGATGGTTTTATCAATAAAGGATGGATTTTGCCTCCAGTGTGATAAAAATATCAGAGATGCTCTTTTCCCTGGCTGCCTTGTCTGGTGTCCCTGGTGAGGCTGCAGGACATTATGCTGTTTTAGAGAGATGGTTTCCTGCAGTCGGTCCCTGTAGAAATAACCTCACATCACTTTCAACTATGTCTTCTGTTCCATTTGGAAAATGGGCGATTTTCTACTGCTAGTCTGCACACAAAGAAAATGTTCATTGCCATATACTTACCTAATATAGGGATTTTAGAGTAGAGATGCAAGAGAAGTACATTCAAAGGGATAATTGGGGTATTGACAAGTGTTTTATCTCTCACACTGACGGCAATAATAAAACATCTTTGTCTGTGTGCCTTATCTCCCAGTCATTGATTGATTGCTCTGGGGATTCATGTGTTGATCTGTGTTATTACAGATTTACAGCATCATGGGGAGGCAAAGTTGTGGAAATTGTCATTTCCTCCAAATTGTTTGATCTCAACCCTGCTGGCTGGTTAAATACAGTGAGTTTTTATTCAGTCTCACCATACATAGGCCTGTTTCATACTTTGTAATGAGACTGTGGATAACGTAGTAGGGGTTTAGTTCAGAAAGTGTACAGCAGCAGAGTGTCAGGTTGTGGTTGTAGTCGAGATGTGCAGCGGATCAGTCAGTGCTGTTAGCAGCATGATGTTGATGAAGACGTTGCTCAGCGCTTGGCTTTGCATCGCGTCCTGCGGTGCTTTTGGAGCTCAAAAGAGCTTTCATCCCCCCATTTACAATTCAAATCATTTAAATGCCCAATTAGCACTAAATGCAATTATCATCATTATGACAGAGCGGCATGTGTTTTTGGGTGTGATCTGTCCTAATTTGGAGGATTTGTCTTATCCGAGGGTTTGGCGTGCCAGCCGGGAGGAGGAGAGGAGAGGGGAGAGATGAGAGGACGATGAACATCAAACCCTCAACAGGACAGCCAGCGGTGGCTGAGAGACGAGCAGCCGGTCCATCCAGCTGCTAGCTGCTGATCAGCCTTATCCTCTCTCCAGCAGACAGCCTGCTAGGGCAACATGGTGGCCAAGTGCTAGAGGCACTGTCCCAGAACAGAACGGTCACAGGTTTGATTCCCCCAGTGTCTCCACCAGCCATTTAAGCCCACATTCATCTAGGAAATAGGAGTACGAATGCACTTTTACAGCCCCACCCTGCTTCACACTTAACCATTTCCAGCCATTTCTGCCTGGAAGCTGCCCAGTACAACCATTCTTCTACTGGTGGCCACTGGGAGCTGCCCGGTACAACCAGTCTTCTACTGGTGGCCACTGGGAACTCGCCCAGTACAACCAGTGTTCTATTGGTGGCCACTGGGCAGTTGGGGTTTAGTGCCTTGCTTAAGGGAACCTTTATAGTAGTTGTTGAAGGAGGGGAGACCGTTCCTCATATATTTACTCATCCACTCAGATTTTCCTGGCCAGGTTCAGACAGATGAGTTTCCAGTCACAAACCGCTTCTCTAACAGTGCCCTTGAGCAATGACACTGTCAGTCATTGTAAGCTCCGGTGTCGGTGCTAAAATGCCTAACGTAAAAATAGAGCCTCATCTATTTGGTTGTTGCAGTAAGTTTGAGTCTAACAGGACATTTAGTCCAGCATGTTGTTCTCACATTAGACTGGGGGGAAGAAATAATTGACATTCAAGCACTCTCCTCTGAGTCTAACTGCCATCAGCATGGAGCCCATGGTCCAGGGGAAGAGCACTGCCAATATGCTGCTAAAAATGGTTCACAGAGATCAGTGCTTTTAGAAAGCTTTCATGTTCAGACACATGTTTACACAATCCTGCGTCACTAAAACATCCACAGATGGATGTACTCTAAAAAGTTGCACTTGAGACCAAAGTACATCCATTAAAGAAGCTATTATTCTCTGAGGATTTCTCTGGACAACTCTCAACATTAGTTTGGCTCACTTAGAGACCAGAGAGCTGAAAGCATCACAGACGGGCTGCGGTGAAGCCGAGGGTTGAAGCCTTTAAGTGGAGTTGTTTGTCCTGATAGCATTTTCCGTTGGTGGCCAGACGTCTGCTGCACACTGCGATGACATTTGGCCAACACTAGCTCAGCAGTAATGAGGAGAGCTAACGGAGCGGCAGCGTTCGGCAGGACGGCGCCGCTCACAACAGCCTGGTCTTAATTTCCTCTAATCTACCCCTCTCACCTTGGCTCCCTGCTCTAATCACTGCACTAGGAGGAAGCCGGTGTTTAAATGAAGCAGCTTACTGGGTGATTAGGAAAAGGTAAATTATTCATTACAGGATGTGTAATCATAGAGCAGCCTTTGGTGGAGGATAAGGGAATTCACAGTTCCCCGCTCAGAGCGAGACCACGCCCCTCCCACTCCCATTGGCAGCAACCATGAGGAACCTGAGAGATGAAAGCAGCCACAGAGAGGTTAGGGAGCCGTGGCCGATCCACAGGTAATTAACTAGAGGCTCATCAGTGGGAGTGGTGAACTATGCCTTCACACACCGAGATTTTCTCTTACTTTATTGTCATTGCAGCTCCCATTCCCTTAAACGAGGCAGCGATGACACGCCTTTTCTCCTGTAGGCCTCGTTACTGCCTTTCTTATTTCGATCAGGCCTGGTCGGTTCAGTAATGGAACATTGTGATGACACACCAAAGCAGTAAAACACAACAAAACTTTGGTCATTGTATTTATAACAGATTTCTTAGACCCCCCCTGCCGTCACTGGAGATCTGCATGGAAACTGTCAAATTGTTAACTCTCATTTTCCACGTTTCTTTGTTTGTGAAAGGAAGAAGAAAAACTTAATTTCCCGTTTTAATCTCATTGGAGGGCAATCAAACACATTTTCCAACAGCAGCTGGGGGGAGGTTTTGCTAACAAGTGACGCAGATGCTTTCATTGCATAAACCCATCACAAGATCCATCACTACTCCAAGCATATAGAGTAAAGCTTCCTAGTCATCGTTCATTAGTTCGAGGTAGTAAGAGACCGTAATCATGTTTGATGAATTTCTGGAAATGAATCTTTCCATCAAGCTTCCAGGCTTATTATCTGCGAGGCCTTCAGATGTGCTTGGTCGTCCATCTCTGCTGTGACGAGGACTCAGATCTTCTGACTCAGATCAGCACATGAAGGACCTAGAAGGTTTCTGAAATCCTTCTATGATTACTAAATGGCTGCTCTGCTGCAGTGTGATCACTTTACTTCCTGTTTCCTGTGGAAGGGGAAGCTGAAAGATTGTCGAAAGATTGCCATTTAACTGATGCCCTTATAGGCTCAAGGACACCTCAACAGCAAACGTGGTCACACATTTGCTGTTGCAGGGACACGTGAACTTATTGGATGATCTCTAACCATTAGGCCATATAGGTGGGACTTTGTAAAGAATTGGCCTAGAAATTGTGACCAGAAAGTCACTGGTTTGAATCCCAGAAAAGCTACATGGGGAAACTGAATGCTCTCACATCCCTCAACAACCACCAGTGAAGTGAACCAACTCCTCCATTACAGTTGCTCAGTGGTCAACAGTAGGAGACTGGTTGTACTGGGCAGCTCCCAGTGTGAATGTGTTGAACTGTGTGAATGCAACCAGGTGCTGAAAAACAGCATTTGTCTTGTCAATTTTTCCTGGACAAGTAAAGGTTAAAAAGTAACAGGTCCAACAGAGCCATGGAGAGTGGAGAACACACAATAAGATGGAGGAAGCCATTAATCAGTGTGGATAGTTATTGCTTCTCTATTCTCCATGACCTTGTCTTGTAAGCGACTGGTATCTGCTTTGGTTTATCAACAGAGGTTAAGTGGACGCTTGCCATCCGCAACTTTCCATGATGAAACAATAATAAAAGCTCAGAAAGCTCAGTGCTCCAAGATCACCCAAAGTCAGCGCTGTTGTTTTAACTTAATGGGCCGGTGAGCGAGAGAGTAATTACTTAAAGCCCGGGAGGTTCTGCATGAGGAAAGCTAGATAAATGTGAATCTTTTTCGAGTTTTACTTACCCCAAGCAACAAGCAGCAGGCCTGGCCTAAATACCAAATGTTTGTAATGGGGTAATAATTCATCACCAAATAGTCTTACTCTCCAAGAGTTAACACGTAGCAGAGAAATGGCACATTTTAAAAGTGGAAGCTTCGTAATGAGAGGTATTAGTTAACGTCATCAGAGATCATTAGACTGTTTTCATGGATTATTAGCAGAAAATGAAATGGAGGAAGACTGGCGGGCAAACACTAATAATGTAACCATATATAACAACTGCAGATACGTTTCTAATGGGACTAAACGTCCAGTCAGAGCTCATTAAGCTCTCTGGCTGCATTTTTTGCGGTTTTATTCTATTTTCACAATGTCTCAGTAGAGTTAGTGTGCAGTACTTCTGCTTGTTCCTCTGTTGTTCATAGTTTGTAATCTTCTCCTCTGAAAATGTTGACTGTAATCACGACGGAGGCTCTTGCAGTCTGGCCAGCAACATGTTTCTCCCCAAACATACTGCAGCATCTCTGGGAGGAATGATGCTGCAGATTTACAAGGTGAGAGTAGAGCACGTCGCCTCCTCGGTCCTAGCAGAGGACTTTGAATTTCCTCGTCTGCTGCCGTAACTCCCTGCATGGTGCTGGTAGAGGGGAGTAAAGCTGATCAAATAATTCAGGGCCTGAATGTTGCAAAGAGCCGAGTCATAAATTCCTAACCTTTAAGGCAATGACAGATAAGCAGAAAATCATATCCATTTGTCTTAATTCCTCCCTGCAGTTTATCTTGGTGGATAGTTTAACGCTCTGCATAGAATTTGTCACTTTGAATTAGGCCATTCTAATTTCAGATGTTCACTCAACCAATCACTGCCCTGCGAGACGGCAGGAAAAAGAATGACTAATTATATGTGGCGTTAAGAAATGGCTGGCTAATTCTTCCAATCTGGCCAGGAATATCATAATTCAATTGCAGAGTATATCATAGCTGCTCGTCGTGCACAGTGAGCGGGTGTGTCTCTGTAGGTTAATCATGTCTGCAGTGGAGCGACGCCCACCACGGTTTGGTTACTGGTGAAGGACGCTGGGATTTAGCACAGCACACCAACACCCACAACCTACATTAGCTTCATCCATCGTGTTGAGTGGCGTCTTGTTCACACCGCTCTGTGATGAACGGAGGTGTGGATAAAGTCTGGGGAAATAATCTGTGAGAAGTTATGGATCAGTCCCAGGACACATATAGTGGTGCATCTACTGTCATTTCATATATTTCATTTAATGTGATGTTAACTGTATCGTGTAGCATAATGTTCAGTTCTAGAGTAATGTAGTCTAGTGGACCGTCATGGTGTCCAACCACTATCAGCAGACATCAGATTGAATACTGAACAAAACCTTCAAACCCAGTATGGAGTCCAGAACAGGCGGATTTGAGTCCTGGTTGTGGGATCACTAGTGATTGTGGATTTAATTTAGCCTGGCTGTTGGTGTGGATGCTGTTCAACAGATCCCCCAGGATCTTCCACAACATATTGTGTGTGCCCTCAGTAGTGCAGAAGGGGATGGGCATCTTTGCCATTGGGTGTTTTGTCTTTTTTTTGCCAGTGTTTAAAAAATTAATGGGATATTCCTATTTTTATTACATTTTGCTTTGACACATCATTTGCTCCTCTCAGAGGGGTGAACTGGAGTTCAAGGTGCAGTATGGGTGACAAAGGAAACTACAGTGAAAAGCCTCTAGGACGACCGGTCATTTCTTGTACTCTGAAGTACCCAGAATACACTCCACTGTACTGAGGCACCAGATTCCTTAATGAATGCCGGCCTGGTTATCTCGGTTTGTACAGGAGAGTAAAGCTCATCAGTAACATCAGCAGTACAAGGCGTCAGGCGCTGTCCTCCCCTGTCCTGTTTGGGTGTAGAGGTACTCTGTCCTGGTTTTGTGGTCCATTTGTCTCCTTCCCTTCTCTGCTCGATGCGAGGCGCTTAACAAACGAGCCCAATAGTTGCTGAGCTGTTCCTATAATGGCAGCAGTGTCTCTCCAGGGTCACACGGGGAAGGGAATGGCTTCAGCACCACGTTCCTGCTGACCTATTCACTACCTGCCTCTAATGGGTCATATTTTAGCTCCTGTGGCGGTGACAAATGGTCACGCTCTAAAAGCCCTGTCCAAGGTGCTGAAACTCGGTTGATCTATGACTGAGTCCCACTGATAAATGCCTCCCATCAGTTTGCGCGTGACGCCGATTCATCACCTCACTGAGGTTTGTGTTAGGAATCCATATTGGATTTTTAATGAAAGAGAATATAATGCAATTCAAAGTCGATGGGTTTGCCAATGCCCCCACACTTACAGTGTGTACATACACACACACACACACAAACTATCTCACACACCCTTTTCCAGTCACCTGTTTGAGAGTGGATTGCATTTCCCTAACAATGTTAGACCGTCTGCCTTCAAGGGCAGCCCCAGTAATTGTGTTTGTCTACAGTACATCTCACACTTTTGCTCCTGCATACTGTAGACAGGGATGGACAAAGATTTATGACGCTCATCTTCAAGAATTAATATTTTACATTTCATGGACAACTGAGCGCCATTGATTTTTGACATTTTTTGTTGCAGTCAAAATATTTTCAAAGAACTGTTTTGATGGAAAAAGTGTATTTCAGTGTTACAATTTAATGAGAAAGGATTGTAGTTAGACACCACGCAGATTTAATGAAAAATGTATTTGTTCATAAAATTGTTTACATTATAGTCAGTTTTATTGTACACTAGACTAACACGTTTTTCCCATTATAAACTCTATGAGTGTATTCCTTGTTTGGCACCCTTTAATGTTACACAGCACAGAAAATGTTTCTTGTGGACATCAAAGCCATCTTGACAAGGTGAACCCCTAGTTGATGAGACAGACAGTATTGTCTGTGTGCTGTGCTTTACTCTGGTTGCACTGCATGAATGATCAGTAGCCATGTCGATCACAATCAAGATATCTGTCTGTGAAAGTTTGTTATAATGACACAAATTTGAAATACAAAACAGTCTCTGCTTTTAGCCGGTTGTGTAAATACGCATGAATCTCTCTGATACCATCCTCCTCTCCAATGTCATCAAAAGAGGGCACATAAATTACATTGTCCAGTGTCCATCACTCTTCCCTTGTCTTAATCCAAAGTGCTTCCACAGTCAAGGACATTTCTTACATGGAGTTATCTGGTAAGTCTATTACTGTTGCCTTCACCTTGACCCCAGATGCTCCGAATCCCATGAAAGAAGAAGAAGAGGAATGAGTCCCGGCAATCTGCAGTGTTTCAGCTTGGTCAGCTATCAGTTTCCTGTAAAACACTTGGCTGTACAGAGACATATAGATGACGGAGCAAGCCACAGCAACCACAATAAAAAACACTGCACAAGCAGCCATCACCAGCCTGTCCCAATTCTCTGTTTTCTCCAAAGGGAGTGCTGGCTCCTTTGTGGTGACATTGACACAGTCCCTGTTGTGTTCATGCTGCATTGTAGTGACCTCGACACAAACCTGGTAGCGGGTGGTGGGCCTCAGCTGTCTGAGACGGTACTTTTTGACATCAGTAGGAAGCCTGGCTGTGAATGCCATGGAGGGATGGTTACCATCTGCTAATACAGACCATTTTATTTGTGACACCAAACCACCTGCAGTCTCCCAGGACACCATAACGGCATGAGACTGGATAGATGTGATATATACATGTAAAGACTGGTTTGACAGCTGGGGAAAGTATCCATCCACCACCACAGTCACTGACTTGAGGTCTGCCCCCACAAGATTGTGGGCAACACAGGTGTACAAGCCGGCTTCATGCTCAGTGGTGTCATAAATGTCGAAGGTTCCTTCAGGGTGCATGTAGTATTTATCTGACACACTGTCGGGCAGCACCCTGTCACCCGATGGCGTCACCCAGTAGATCGCTGGCTCTGGCTCTCCAAACGCCCTGCAGTGCAGCATCACAGAGCTCCCTTTATCGACCACGACTCGATCTGGGAGGCTCCCAGGTGAGATTAGGGGAAGGCAGATCTCCGTCATCTCCCTGAAGTGCACCTGTCGGACGTGCTGGCCTTGGTACTCTGGAGGCTCCATGCAGAACAGGGAGTCAGGCTCCATGAAACGAACAGCGGTCCTATTCATGTTGACCCAGCGGATGACACAGTCGCAGCGGATGGGGTTACTGTGCAGGCTGACCTCGCGCAGGTTGGGCAGGGACTCCACGGTGCTGTGGTGGAGCGCGCTCAGGGCATTGCTGTTCAGCATAAGGGTCTCTAGTCTGGGAAGCTTGTGGAAGGCCTTGGGGTGGATGTAAGACAGCTTGGGGTTGTTGGTGGCCTCGATCTTTGTCAGCTCAGGCAGGTTGTTCAGGGCAAAGCTGTCAACGGACACCAGCTCAGGCATACTGTTAATGCCAAGCTCCTTGAGATGCATCATGTCCATAAAATCACCTTTCTGGATCCTCTCAATGGGATTTTTATTCAAATCCAGGAACTTCAGGTTCTGAGCTTTCTTTAGCGCAGCTCGGGGGACTCGATTAAACAGGTTGTCAAAAAATGAGATGCTTTCCAAGTTCTCAAGACCAACCAACGCATTGTCAGGGATTTCTGTCAAATTCATCCTGGCGAGGACAAGGCTACGGAGGTTAGCCAGAGGTTTAAAGTTCATGTCTGACACCTCGAGGATGGGGTTCTCTCCAAGCATCAAGATCTCCAGGTTGGGGAGGGGCTGGAACCACTGGTTGTTGATGCTTGTCAGTCGATTGGAATTGAGATGAAGCCTCTGAAGCCTGCCTAGGCCCTGGAAAGCTCTGGGGCTGATGGAGAAAATCATGTTGTGGTTGATGTAGAACTCCTGGAGGTTGGGCAAGGAGGGGAGGCAGCTGTCAGGAAGCTCCTGAACCCAGTTCTCCTCCATGTGGAGTGACAGAAGCCGGGGAAGAGGTCCCAGACAAACATCGCTCACAGAGGAAATATTATTCTGAGACAAGTCTATCTCAGTGATGTTGGCCAAGTAATCCAACGCTTTCTCTACGTTAATGATATTGTTTGTCTGTAACAGAATTACCTGTGTGTCTGAGGGGAGTCTCTCCGGCAGCACTGAGAGGCCTAAATCATTACAGTCCACGGTGGCAGCCTCTGTATAAATAGAGCTTGGCGAGAACCAGGGTCGCATCTCACATCGACACAATGCAGGGCAATGAGCAGCCCCCTCAGAGGCCAGAACAAAGGCAGTCAGCGCTAGCTCGGCTAGCAAACAAGCCACAACTGCTGTCTCCTTCATCTTGGCCCCTTATTCCCTTCAGCCAGTAATTGGGTCTTATGGAGTCAGCTGTTAGCACTGTTAACGTCACAAATAAAAGCTCATTTGTTGCTGCAGCAAGACAGAGTGAATTTCTGCTGACGCCCGGTCCCAGAAGCTTTGGCCCTGTTGTCTTCCAGCTCTTGGCAAAGAGAAGCAACCTTTCAATTTAGTCTGTGCCAGGTTGTCATGTAAGCTGGATATGTCAAGGTCAATGTATCCTTCAGGGAGCGACTCTGTGAAACACAGGAACAGTTGAGGAAAGCTGTGGCTCTGTCTGGGGATGCATCACTCTGTCTTCCATCATTATTATCCTCCACCGCTGTCACTGGTGTCAATTTCCATCTGGGGAGAAAGGAGAGAAAAAGGCATAATATAATATGACGTTATTGAGAGATGAATGCATATTGACATTTAGGAATATTGAGACATATTAAGCCTGTTCAGCGTCATTTGATTTTATTGCTTTCCCTGCACCAGCAAAATTGTAAGTTATGATTGCCTTGACCTTATGTATATTATTTGTCAGGTGTGTAACTAATAATGGTACTTTGGAGTCTCTCTATCACTGAAGGGCAAGAGGATTCTGGCAGAGGAGCTGAAAATTTCTTCTTCTTTTTTTGCTCACAGCAGTAAAATAAAACTGTCCCAGAAAAGAACTCAGGAATGATTCTCAAAAATGAGCTAATTCAAGAAGTAAAACATTGTCAGCCCCCATTTTTCCACCCACCTTGTAATTAAGAGAGTTTTGACACCCTTCGAAACCTTTCACTGTTGCGAACAATGCACCTGCATGCACTTATCACATCACCCACACAAAACTACTGACATTTTGCCATAGCTGATATACACAACCTCAGGGCATTTTAGATTCACCAGAAAGATCTCTGAGCTTGCCACGGGTCTCGTGCTGTGACTCCTCAGTGCTTCTGCATTATTCATGTTGAGTTGAATCAAAGTTGTTGGTGCAGGTGACAGGTCTGCGGCGGGCTTGCCTATGTCGGCTGCACATATTGATGTTTTGATTAATTTGTGACCTTGAGTGCAGAAGCCACGGCGGAGTGTACGACAGTAGATGAAGCTGTCGGTAAGGCGAGAGGAGCCGGCTGCTGATGAGGACGAGCGATGACAGTTCGTGCATATATTGGCTTGTTTGTGGCAGTCAGTCAGAGCACACCGGTCGGTCGGCTACCCAAAGAGTTTCCCTCTCTCTCTCTCTCTCTCTCTCTCTCTCTGCTGGTTTCCTATTCAGCCATCTGTGTGAAATACCACACAGAGTATCTCCAAGCTGCTCTGTGACAAGAACGGTACAAATGAATCTGCCGTTGGAGCGCAGAATTCCTTTCATTTAGTCAATATAATCAGGCCATATTGGATGTTTTTTGTGTTGTCGTCCTGACATGGCTGGCTCTCATTTGCGATCATTCCTTGCTTCTCTTTGTTTTTCTTTTCTGCGTCTCATTAAACTCAGAATGGAGCGTTTATCATTATGTGGAGGCTTCTTCATGGAGGTGACAACAACAATAGGCTTATGTACAGCATTTATGTAAAAAGAAAAACTATATGCTAACATAGCGAGAATGTTGTGAATGCAAGATTGAGTATTTAGTGGTGGATGTGTTGTTTCTCTCGGTTTAAGAATCTTCTCTCCGGAGACGCTCCCGTACATTCATTTAATTTATCCTGTTTACTTCCGAAACGCTCACACACTCATTTCCCTCTTATTACTTACCACTAAGAGCCTGCAGTGACTTCCCTCACTCCCCCTCCATGCAGAGTTATAGAAAACAGATCTGAGTGGTGGAGGATGTTGTGAACGGTGTACAGTTCGGTTTAGCTGTATGCTGTATGTGGTGATATATGTTATGATACAGAAGGATTGTGTGTGGAATTTGGCAAGATGCCGAAGATCTGTTTTACTGTTTTACTCTATTTCCATCCTGCTCTTAAGATCACAGATTGTGGGCGCTCCTTGTGGACTGATATGAAAAATGTCATATATTTGGCATCAGTGGTCTAGTTGTGGTCCAGTTTAACTTGTCGTCCTGGACTACGTGTTTCAGCTCTTGGCACACACACACACACACACACACACACACACACACACACACACACACACACACACACA
>OOFE01000880.1:25489-41142 GCA_900323365.1 Monocentris japonica | reverse complement strand
TACAATGGCACCTGTCAAGTGGTGGGATATATTGGGAAGCAAGTGAACGGTCAGTTCTTGAAGAAATGGGCAAGTGTAAGGATCTGAGCGACTTTGACAAGGGCCAAATTGTGATGGCTAGACGACTGGGTCAGAGCATCTCCAAAACAGCAGGTCTTGTGGGGTGTTCCCGGTATGCAGTGGTTAGTACCTACCAAAAGTGGTCCAAGGAAGGACAACCGGTGAACCGGCAACAGGGTCATGGGCGCCCAAGGCTCATCGATGCGCGTGGGGAGCGAAGGCTAGTTCAAGGTGTTGGCTTGGCCTCCAAATTCCCCAGATCTCAATCTGATCGAGCATCTGTGGGATGTGCTGGAAAAACAAGTCCGATCCATGGAGGCCCCCCCTCGCAACTTACAGGACTTAAAGGATCTGCTGCTAACGATTGGTGCCAGAGGTCTTGTGGAGTCCATGCCTCGACGGGTCAGAGCTGTTTTGGCAGCACGAGGGGGACCTACACAATATTAGGCAGGTGGTTTTTATGTTATGGCTGATCGGTGTATATGCCATTTGGTGGACACTTTTATATTACATTTACTGCATCAGAGTTTATTGGTGATGACAGAGATGTAACCAGATGTTCATTTCGGAAATGCCAGTCAGGACCTATTGATACTGTGTATCTAGAGGCTTATGTCTGTCACACGCAGGCACTCTTTGGATGTAGAGTAAAACACAGAAAGATTAGGTGCGAGTGTACGATAATATGAGTAGAAATGAAGCAAATACACAGAAACAGATTAGTATATAATAATGTGGGAAATTACCCAGTCGCAATATTAGAGTCGGTATACCAAAAGGATGTGTCACGCAGACTGACAATTATATATGAAAGATTATCATGGCTCCAAATCCCCTGCTCTCGTCCATTACAACGTAGCACGCTTAATTCCCATATATTATTCTCATTATCTGTTGTTTACCAACCATCTACAGGCTCATTCAGTTCTCGTGGGCAAAGTCAATGTTGCAAGTCTATCAAGCCCCAGTTCTTTTCCTTGACTACAGCTAATGAGTGCATCGATACGCAGCATGCAAGACAACATTGTGGCAAGAAAAGGTGAACATGCTTCACACTTGTGAGCATACTTCAAACAGTTGGAGGGCATGCAATTCGTCACGATTCATTCAACTTGACAGTAGCTAGCGTAGGTCCAGATAATTGTCTCTGAAGTGTTGAGTAGTTACATAGATACAGTAGAAATAGATAGATAGATGGACAGATAGATAGATAGATAGATAGATAGATAGATAGATAGATAGATAGATAGATAGATAGATAGATGTAGATTTTAGAGCCATGTTTTGTGTTAGTAATTAGCCCACGTGTGGTCAAATAGATTCCTGCATGCATCCTTTTCAAGCGTACTGTGTATATTCAGAACCTCGGGTTTACAGCAAAGATGCTTGGACAGAGCAGCCAGGCTCGCCCACATCCGCACTGCGACCACAGATGGCGTCTTGTCAATCACTCACCTCTCTAAGAACGGGAGCGACTGGCTAATTAGCAGTGCGCTCATTCCACCAGTTGAGCAACCCGGCGACGGCGCCAACCAGGCAACACAATGGAGGCATCTCGCCCACCATGTCTCCCCTAGTCATTAAGTCGCCCACCTCACATCTCCAACATAGAAAGAGCCCCATTACTTGGCCTTTCTGAATCACCATCCCACGCCTGGCATTTTCCTTGTCAATCAGCTAAGGGGTAAATATCAGTTGTGGTGCTGAGAACTGACAGGGGAAACTTGGATTTCTTTCACGAGTGACAGCACTGCCTGGTGATTTTGTGCTGATTTATATTACAGTTATGAGAAGGTAGGGACAGCTTGGAATACATGATGCATGATAGGGGCTGGTCATGTGACATGTGCAAGCCAGTATAAATGTACAGACGGCAGTGACCTGCATTGTGAGGTAATGAAACTTGGAAACCAATAACAAATATTGTCAGTGGATGCCAGCTGTCAGAATCCACCATGTATAATTGAGAGAATGAGCCTGGTGCGTTAGGTTAGTGTTTCTGAGGATGTCTTGCCCATCTCTCTCTTCCTCTTCCTCTTCCTCTCTCTGTCTCTCTCTCTTTCGCCCACTCTCATTTGCTGCCCTCAGTTTCCTTCATCCTTCCTCTCCCTCTCCTCCCTCTCTGTTGTGTGGAGACAACTTGCCCTGAACCACTTCTGCCCTGCCGCCCCTCAATACTCCAGGTTTGCCCACCCTGGCATTGCTATATGATTAGGGTGTGTGTGTGTGTGTGTGTGTGTGTGTGTGTGTGCATTCTCTGACCTTTGCAAGTCAGGCTGTTGGTTTTAGCCTACCACAGAACTGGATTGCAGGCGTTTATGTAACATTTTTCAAGATCTCATCAGTGTAACCACAGAAGATAGAAAAACAAAAGGAACAAAACATTTGTCTACCGCTCTGACAGATGCTCTGTGAAGCGATGATGATGCTTCTTTTGATTCATTTAGTTGCCAAACTTGTCTTTTATTTTGGAGTGTGTCATTTTTTTTTCAAAATCCATGAAGTGGAGTTAAAAATGATATCAAGTGGAGGGAGAAAAAAAAATAAAAATCAATTTTGTTTTTAACAGAAGTCTGTGTGTGGTTTCTTGCTGTAAGCGGGGCGCTTTCTTTGGCCCCTGTGGTTAGAAAAGAGGTGAGGTCAGACAAGCGTCTTCAGCTGCGTTTTCGCTTCCTGCTGAGTAAGCCAAAAGCTGCACTTTTGTTCCGTTTGCAGGTTTGAGTTTTTTACTGAAATATCTGAGTATCAACTTTGTTAAGACATTGTCAGCATTAATAGTTAATGTCAAATAAATTATCCACAGTTACAAACAAAAGCCACCACAACTGATTACAGGATAGATAATATTAACACTTGTCACCAATCAGTAGATTAGAAAATAATTGAGTCTTTAACTGACAGTTTATTTGTCCAAGTGCATTTTGATTGAAATAAGCTATTGTTGATGTTGTGAGCACAGTGTAGGTGTAGTGTAAAGGGACGCAGCTAGGAATTATGGGTCATACGCACAGGAGGTGACTCTGGGCTCACCTCCAATTTCCTCTCGTCCCCGCTCCACCATTATTCCATCTATGACAGACATCTATTGCTACCCACGCACAACTCTAACACACTCATTTAGTTATACACATCCCTGATTGAAATGATGGCTTCTGGACACCGCCCTGATAGCGCAAATCAGTCTTTCAAAATCTGTCTAGGGAGGACGATTTTGTTTTAGTCTGCACAGGAGAAACTGAGCCAAATTTCATTGCTGCTTGTTCCAGTTTGTCTCAGATAACACAATAGTTGCTGCATCATATTTTAGTTTTATTTGTTTGCAGTTTTGTTTATTTCAACCAAACTCTGTTTCAAAACCAGAGCGATGAGAAAGAAAAGTATAAAATATTTATAAATATACACTTGAGGACCACAAAAATAAAACATTTTGTGCCCTGAGCTTGGGGCCCTGGGTAGTCAGCACCACTATTTGCCCCTGGTAGAGTAAATGTAGTGTAGATCTGATCAGTGTATAGAGCTGCTATACAGTAGAAGGGGCTGGTTAGAAGAACGGTGCAATTTGCTGTTGAGCCTCTCGGTGTTATCATGGGGTCTAATTCACCAAAACATTGGGTCCAGGCCAGTTTTCTATGTGGGCGCTCACCTTAGTTCACAGCACAAAGGATAGCAACATCAGATCCTGTGTATTATTATTATCTTCGATTGTGTGTGTAAAATGAGAAAGTAAGGCAATGCAGTTATCTGCTCCTTTGACTGACTCTCTAAGCCATCCGAAATATAAGAAAGTCAAACGGTTGGTATATGAAGAGTTTCGTTAGAAAATGAGACATGCATCATTTGGAAAAGTGACACTTACTCAAAGTACCAATGTACTGAACAAGATTATAGCCTTTTCAAACGATAGTATATAACTTAAAGGTGCAATAAGTAGGACTTACTGCCCAATACCACAAAATGACCATAATATATCTGCAAGGGGTTGATAGGGTTGTTGAGCAATACCACTGACTCGATTGCTTCACCATGTGCTGAGATTTTTGGATTTCAGAATTCACTTTCTGACCCGTACTCTCTGTTTTGGAACAATTCACTATTGTGAAAATGTGACTTTATTGTTTGTGTCAATGACAGGTAACTGTAAGATGTGCTAGAGACTTGTCAATGCTGCAATTCCTTGAATAAAAGTCATAGTTTACTTAAAGCCCTTTAAGTTACTGGTTAGCAATGTGACAAGACTTTATTCATTATTCTCCACAAAACCTTTAGAAACAGAAACTCAGATACCCATAATGTATTATTTCTAAATGTATACATACATTACATGTGCATACATATACATACACATATATATTACATTTGTTCAATACATTCAGTATATGTTGTTTGTTAAAGTTGAAATTCAGCTCACAAATCAGTTAGAATTCAATAAGCCTTGACACTGTAGAATGATATAGAAACCTGCAGAAAAACCTGTAAAATAATGGAAGCAGAACTTGCTTACTGCTGCACTGTGTTTTTTGTCAGCATGCAGACAAAGTGCCTATTTATCTGCCAAGACACTGACATATGGAGTTTCTTCACCCTAACAGGCTCTGAGATTTAGGTTTCTGTTGAAGCATGACCTATTAATGAACCATCACCTCTAACAACAGCGTGAACAAAAAAAAAAAAAAAAAAAACAAGCTGACAGCATCACATTTTAAAGCACAGCGAGCCTCAAACTTAAGATTGCCTGAGAAATTATTTCACCAGTCAAGCTTGGCGTGAGGAACAACAGCATGACAAAACTGCTTTTCCTGTGGTTGCTTCTTTTGATGGAGGGCTCAGTACCAGGTCAGTCTGAATACTAGTCGGTCATATCATGAAGGGGTTCATTCCAAAATCTGATATATTGTTTTTTTAAATAAATTGCACCCCAAAATTTTACAGATTTGTAATTAAAGGTCCCAAGATAGCTGGTTACCTTCACAATAGTCCATAGTAACCTTGACTTGGATTCAATTATTTTGTAAGAGTGTCAGTTTCAAATGGTTGATTTCTAATTTTGGAATGAAACTCTATATTTTTTTCAAATATATTTACAATATAATGATTCCTTAAGATTTACCATGTGTTGACAATAATCCATATCGGCACAATAAATCACAGAGAAACAGTGGGTTGTAAATAACTACAGTCTTTTTTTTTTATCTTTGTCATCTGCAATATTTGGCCATCACTGTTTATGAGCAGAGGGACACTCATTGCATCATCAAAACTACTACTGCCAAGCTTTTGCTAGGAGACAAATGATTGTTAGCATTTGTTTCCAGCTGCTTGGAATATGAAAAGTCTACCCTCGTGTTAAGTTGTAAGAAGGACACTAAATTGCCATTCCCACCCAACTGTTCCCTATCAGACTAAAACATACCATAAAAATGATTTGCAGTTGACCCAAATCTGGTCTGTACTTTTTAAAAGCTGGTCTGTAAAAGTTATTTGTTCAACACATGGCTATTCAATGGCTATTTCAATGGCTTTAGCCCTTACAGCAACCCCAGAGGGACTGAGGGTCAGACAGTATCCCCCTTCTCTGATTGTGATGCGGGGTGAGACAGCAACGCTGTCCTGTCATTTCAAAGTTGAATCCCTTAAGTATGGGGTTCAGTGGTTCAAAATGAGGTCGGACAAGCGCCTCATCCCAAACTCATCCAGGCGGTTCCTTGTGGAGAAGAACCAATCCTCATCCCTGGTGATTGCTGAAGTAGCACTGGAGGATTCTGCGTGGTATTACTGCGAGGTGAACGTCCTGCAGAAAGATCCAGAGTGGGGGAACGGCACCGAACTCATAGTCTTGGGTGAGAAACAAATGACTCATATGCTCACACCGTTACATCTCGATGCTTTATTGTAATTCATCAGCATCGCTCAATGTTGCCATGCTTGTAATTATCTCTGGCTTGTATCTTTTGAGCACTGGAGCCGCAATGTTTAGTGTGAGGCAGTTCAGTTTAAGTGCTGGTATGGACTATGCATCACCATAAAGAGAGTGGCCGGGCTCTAATCTATAAAAATTCAAGTCATGTGAAATTCCCTCTGAGTTCATCTTTTTGCCTGAGCAGTTTCATGACAGATCTAGAAATAATCACCCCGCTACCATGCGCAGTGCCTTGTATCGATCTTTCCCAGGGAATTGAAACTCACCAGAAAACAAGGCAGGGAGGGATGGCAAAATTATTATGTGGAAATTCCTCATGCGGAAGAGCAGCTTCCTTTAGATTTTCTGTGGCTGCTATTTTGGCTCCATCTAATAACTACAGACTTTATATTAGAACTTTTAGTTTTTTTATGCCTGTTTTATTGTTTTATTTCTGTTTTATTCATTTATGAAGTAGTAGTATTAGTAGTAGTAGTAGTAGTAGTCATAGTAGTAGTAGTAGTAGTAGTAGTAGTAATCGTCATAGTAGTAGTAGTAGTAGCAGTAGCAGTAGTAGTAGTAGTAGTAGTAGTCGTCATAGTAGTAGTAGTAGTAGCAGTAGTAGTAGTAGTAGTCGTCATAGTAGTAGTAGTAGTAGCCGTAGTAGTAGTAGTAGTAGTAGTAGTAGTAGTAGCAGTAGCAGTAGTGGTAGTAGTAGCATATATATTAGTAGGATTGTTGAAGGTTGATGTTGAAGGTTGTTATGTGTAGAGCTCTGACTCATTTCAACTTTGTTTCTGTCCCTGCCTGCCACTGCTATAGCGCCACCTTCTGCCCCCAAAATATTCCTCCAGATTCCCTCAGACCCGCAGACTGGTCAGTGGGCTCTCCTCTGCCTAACAGGAGGATTCCACCCCAGCCAGCTGACCCTCACCTGGACCTACCAGAGTGCAGCAGATATTGATCACTTGCCAGTCAGCAACTGCAGCCTGCCTTCTATCAGCCCTCATGGTAACCTCTCCAAAGGCCCGGTCCCAGGAGTCCTGCCTTCGGATTGGTTGCAAAACTCGGTGTCAGATTCCACGCCTCAGCATCTCCCCGAGTGTTTCCAGGTGATGGACAACTACAGCCGAGAGGTTTACCTCGTCGGTGCGTTCTCCCTCCCATTGAGACAGTCCTTGGAAACAGGCATCACCTTTACCTGTGGGGTGCAGGATCACCCTGCGATGACCGCTGCTCTGACCACCTCCTTTACCTGGGGTAACAATCAGAATCAGTTTTTTTGCCAAGAACAATAAATGCATAGGAATTTGTCTTAGAGGCATCGGTGGTAACACAGTTCAACAGGACCTCACATACTACAGGCAGCTTGCTTGCCCCACTATTCTGTTAATGTGGTTCAGACATTGATCACTCCGAGGCAACAGACTGCCTGCAATATTGCATACTTGAACGCATTAATGATTTCCCCAATCAATGTTTAAACACCTCTCTTCCCAGGGAAGAAGCAAATGCCCATCAACCAACGGCAGTTCAACCTTCCTGATTTAATTCCGCCTCGCTCAATAACACGAGAAGTCAGTACTAATCAGTGTTGGCCTTTTTTTTTTCTTTGCTCTACATCGCAGATGCTTCCCCCAATGAGGTGATTGTGTCTTTGAATGTTCTCAAGATGTGTTTCCTCTCCGGGATGACCACAGTGTTTTTATTGGAAGGTGAGTGAGTGAGCCTCTTACCCAGAATTACAGGAAGTGGTTGAGAAAAGCTGTTCAATTCGCATGATGTTGCTCTCCACAGCAATTAAACATTTCTCCATGCAGAGAAAGAGATTGCTGCCTTGTGAGTACAATATTTTCCTCTGCCTTTGACAAACACATAATGTACACACACACACACACACAGGTCTTTTTTCTTTACAGCCATATCTCTTAATCCCCACAACCTATCAAACATTGTTAGGAAAAAGTCAACACTGACGCAATCCATATTTGACCAATTACTGTCTTCCAGGAAATAAGACATGAAATCGCAGAGAAAACAAAAAGGAGGGCTGCATGGCTTTCTGTGGCTCGTCTCAACAGACCAACCCTTGACAAACAACATCATACAAATTCAGGTCCTGAATCACCACAGAAAAATGAGAATTAAGCCTGACTTACCAGTTAATGCCATGTGTGACTATCAGTGAATTGCATTGTGTATACAGCTCTCTCCCATAATTGAAAGTTCCTCTCACTTTCAAACCTCTTGCTGTGTATTCTGTTTAGCTTTCACACAACGTATCCTCCATCCCAATGCCTCTCTGTACATTGAAGCTGTTTATCTCTGTAACTCTTTATCTTTGCAGTGCGCAGACTAAAATGTTTTTGGCTTTGCTTATTGTGTCAGCTGCTGGCGGCTGCTTGCGCATCTTAGTCATTCGTTTGGGTCTGTATGTCAAAGTGAATGTTTCATGCGTGATCCACCTGTCAAACAGATACAGTAATCAGCCTACCCTCCGTGGAAGCCTAATCCTCCGATAGCAGGATTAGAGCTGATGCTGGCACTTCCTTGTGTGATAGCATTGTTTATGTTTGCAGTGTGTGGGGTGTTTTCTTGATTCACGTGTTGGAGAAAGTTCACTGTAAATATAGTCCTGCCCACACTGCCAAGTGTGCCAACTGCAGCAATAATAATGACCATTAAACTTAGAGCAACCCGATGTGTCAATAACCAGATTAACATTGATGACATTAACATTGATGCTCAAACCTGATTTTTCTCAATAAACATGTTTATATTCACCCGCTGCCGTTATTTAAAAAAACTGCTTTTATTTATATACTTTATACATATATTGTAAAGAGATAACTGACAACATATCCCATATGACTGGAGGTTTTTTTGACAAAAGTAGACATGATTTAATCACTTACATTAAGTAATTCAATTCACATCGCCATGGATTTACACATCAAAGTCACACTCTTTCACTCTAATGGTCTGTCTTTCTCTCACTCTGTCTCACACACACAAAGACACACAAGCACACAAACAGAATCACCTTTTACCTAAATATTGTACGTAAAGGATGTGTCATTTTCTGCACATCCATGTTTCTACTCAACCAGTACTCAACCTAGCTACAAGAAATAAAGCACCATAATTTCATATAACATCATATTTCTTGACCTTTCAACACAACTGTTAATCGTGACACATTGACACCACATATGTTGTTATTAAATGTGTTGAAAATGAGATGTGTGTTGTTCAAACCGGACATGCTGAAGTGTTGAAAATGATACATCCTTGTACATAGGCAAAGCTTGTGTGACATGCTTATCTCTTATTGCTTAGAGATGACGTCTGAAGCTGTCGCTTAGCTGTCAGTTTGTTGATGTCTCTAGCCAAGCTCTCCAGAACATCTGATTGCATCGAGGGACATCTTGTGTATTCCACTGTTACATAAGCAATGTTTTTGACAATTCAAAGTATATTTATTGCTTTATCCATGTGTTGTTATGTAGCCGTGGAACCATAATGCCTGAATGCCAATGGTACAATATTGCGCTGCAGGAAATCGTTGCGGCCTGCTCCTGTTCTGCTCCGTCTCGGACAAAGGTCCCCCTATCCGGTCTGTAATCTGAATAGGAAGTTCAGGATGGAGAATCAAACATGGACACTGTAAACAGCCAGTCATTTTCTCATGTGTAAAAACATAAACATCGCTATAATTTCCTGCTTCCAGGAATTAAGAAATAACAAATTAGTGAAGTCAGCCGCTCACAGCTTCCATTCAGCTCAGCTCAGATAGCATTGATCTCCTCTTGTTTGTGTCCCTTATCTTTTGCAGTCTTGTTAAAGGACCAGAACATGTGACAAGACATGCACCTGTTCAGCCGACTTTTAACCCCCTCCATCACACTACCCACAGTCCCTCTCACAGCAGCGGAGGAGAAGTAGAAAATAAGGGGGTCTAGACAAGCGTTAAAGGTGCTACACAGCAGGGCCTTGTCTCTCCAGTCAGGACTCCTCCATGTGATAAAACCCACAATGTGCGAGACGTTGTAAGGACCGAAACATACGGCAAACACCAGCAGTGTTCCCAGAGCCATGCCTATGGCCCGGAGACGCCTGCGCCGGCCGATATGTTGTAACTTTGACAGAATCCTGATAAAGTTGATGTAGCAGAAACTGCATATCAGGAAGGGGATGCAGAAGAGCACCAGACAGAGCTCCAGGCGCACAGGCAGGAGGACCTTCAACTGGGCCTCCGTGAAATTTTCATAACACACCTCCACCCTGTCAGGCTGCGGCTGTTCTGTGGGCCCATGTGTGCTGAGGCTGACAGTGGAGGTATCTGAAAACGTGTTGTAAACACGATCGGGGGCGGAGTAAGCTGAAACATTATTATTAATGCCATGGGTGACATTTGAAGAGCTTTCAGAGCCGATGAAGGGCATAATGAAGACTATGCTCAGGTGGAGGAAGGAGAAGATCCAGAAGAAGATACTGGCAGCCACAGCGTACATCGGCCGGCGCTTCAGAGAGTGCTGGATTGGGAAGGCCACACCCAGATAGCGCTCCACGCCAACAGCGGTGAGGAAGAAGGTGCTGTTGTAGATGGTCATGTAGAAAATGAAGCCAGACAGTGGACAGAGGGGGTAGGGCATGTCCCACATCATGTTGTTCAGCACCTCTTGCATCTTGAAGGGCAGGAAGAGGAGAAAGAGGAGGTCCGAGATGGTCAAGTTGAGGAGCAGGATGTCAATGGGCGTCGCTTTCTGCCTGACTTTCTTGCTGAAAGTGTAGAAGGCAAGGATGTTGGCCGGGAAGCCCATCACGAAGGTAATGATGTAGACAGACAGGCACAACCCAGTGTGGCACTGCTGCATGGTGGCCTTGGTGTAAGTCAGTCACTCAGCAGTGTGAGGATCGAGATGTGTCACATTATGTCCCTGACTCTCGGGGGATGAAAGCACTCCAGCACGGGGACGTTTGATCTGTCAGGCAGTCTGAACCTCGGGAGGCAAAGGCTTCTTTTTGGGTCAACGGCCTGGAACAAACCCGGCTAGACAGCATGGTTTTCCTGTCCCCACTGATAAAACAACACTCATCGTCTCCTCAAGGGCTTTGAGCTCTGCTGATAAGAGAGAATGGGGAAAGATTACCACACTGCACACTACAGTATATTGGCCTATTGTCCATTTGACACTTAGAGAGCACTGCTATATGTTTTCACCGTGAAATGTAGGCTTGAAGTTGAAAGACCACCGTGAGAAGTTGCAAACAAGCTCATTGTATAACGTGTCCCCACAACAGAGTTTATTGTAGACCTGTCTGTTGATGAGGAGCCAGTGTTTGGGTCTGACACATGGGTGTGTATACAGTCCACGATAGAGCCATGTTATTGCTTCCTCCGTGTTCTCTAACACCTTATCATTAACTCCCAACCACCGGTCTCCTTATATGCACAAACACAGGACAGGTTGTGAATATGATGATCTTATGAACACAATGACTACACACAGGGAAAAGAGGGACCCAAAGCTTTTTCTGGCACAACTTCACACTATGGTTTAGTAATCAAAGCTATTTCTGTATCTAATTTGTCCATAAGAAACAGAATAAACACTGAAAACATCTACAAACAGTGAACAGATTTATGTGAAGAAATGATGATACTAAGAAAGGCTAGTTCCTTACCCTCTATGTAATGTACTGCATCAAATCAAGACTGACTATGTAAGGCAGACGCTCCAGTCTTATATTATCCAATGACTAATATGGGGGAAATTCCCACTGTTGACCAGTGGAATGTGATGAAATTGAAGAATTGCAGACTATTCAGCATTTTAAAAGACTTCCTCCTAGTCTTTGATGCTGGCGGGTAATTTTACATTGTATTATTCCACCTCCACATTCTTCCTGTTTCAATATTTTTGAAAAAAGACTACCTCTGAAAGGAGTAATTGCAGCTTACCTTATTCCACTGTGTATTTCTTGGTACACCCACTCGTAATGATTGCTCAACTGTTTTACTTGATCTCCTCCATTCGCCAGCCTTCAGCGCCTACCTGCTGTTGACTGGCACGCTCCCCTATTTACATGATAATCTAAACATCCAGTGCAGATAATGGAAATTATTATGAGGGAGATACTGCTGCAATTTATCTCCCACACTCGCCAAACATGGTTTCCGTGGTAACAACTGGCCTTCCTTGCAATATGAGTGGCGCGGGCGGTCACGGGCTCTGCGAGCCTGTCTGGTCTTATGTAGTTATCGAGGCCCAGCGCTTCTACGTGTGCACCTCTTGGTTACGAGAAGGAGAGAAAGAGGGAAAAGGCATTTGACACAAAAGAGGCTGACCTGTTGTCAGAGCAGTCCCTCCTTTCCAGACATGTGATTGCAGGTAGGGCAGCACATCCACCTGTATCACTATCCAAACACAGATCTGTTGTTTGTATAGTCATCTACTGTACGTAATCACAATAACCATGATTTACGGGGTGATTGGAGCAGGCTGATGAGACCAGATGTGCTTACAGTTCCCTCTCGTTGACGAACTTTATTTTGTCTTCTGTCGTCGTTCTGCGGTGGAAATACTCCCCGGGGGGTGTAAGAGATCAATTCACTTTTTGGTTTTACCGCCACAGCAGTAGGGTCACGTTTCTCCTGAATAGGTAAAGGACGAAACTCAGCTAATCATGGTAAATTTCATAAGGCAAGATTAAAGAGCTTTTGAAATATTTAGTACTTGAAGGTGTACAAAGAGTTCTTTTGAAGTGTTGTAATGTATGTAAATCACTTTCAGCCGAGCTTGGTTCTTACAAATCATTTTTAAACACTTGACTTTAAAACGACTCGACTGTTTAAATATTGGACTTTCTGTGTGTGTTTGACCTCCCTCTTTGAAGTTTAGCCCACTGACCTTCTCTTGACCCTGGACACGTAACAAAAATCTAAAATTAAAAAGTGGGCTTTTTTTTTTCAACGCCTTACATGCACCATAAAAGACTACGCTTCAGGCAAGTGACAGCAGAATAAAAAACAAGAGAAAGTTTATTTCAATACGCAGAGCTGCAGGCACTGATCACGTTGTGTTATCCAAGCTGCAGTTATACAGAGTGACATCGGAGATATTGTAAGAAGCTGTTTTAAACTTTACTGTATTGCATGGCGATATTTCATCAGCGCAGGATAACCGGCCCAGTAATTAAGCCAGAGGCAATTCATCCTCTTAGCTAGAGAGAGAATTGTAAATCAACAGAGAAATGCAGACACAATCCCATTTTATACTTTCACATTCCATATTTTAGTTTCCCTTATCTTTAAAAATGATATACAATCGTCAGAGGCAGACAGAATAATATTTTTCATATTAGGCTATTAACCTTTCTTTGGCTCCACTGCAAAAACTCATATACAGCACTGAAAATATGAAGCATGCAAGGATGGATTAGTTTGAACTTTGAACTTAATATAGTTAATAGCTTTAACCTCAAGCATTATTATTATCATCATTATTAGCAGTAGTTGTAGCAGTAGTTGGAGTAATAGTGGTAGAAGTAGTAGTACTAGTAATAGTATTAGAATTAGTAGTTGTAGTGGTAGTATTCACACAAAGCTGATAATATTTGTGAGAGGGCACACAAAAGAAAATGCTCAGAACAATGGTCTGATTATTAGAGTGAAGCGTTAAATACATTAGGGTTAGCCAGATACAGTATATTGGATTGCCAATATACTGTCAATGTCGTCCAATATGATGGAGGTTCCTCCCTGACCACAACCACCTGCAGTAAAGTGAATGCCCTTATTGTAAGTCGTCTGCTAAAAGACTGTAATGTAATGTAACGTAAAGAGATAGGTAGCTTAGGATAGATAGGAAGGGCCTCTTTAACGTCCAATACTGGTGGCTGTAAGAAACAAGCTGCCATTGTAGATGGTGTCAAAGAATAACATATCGGGACAGTGGAGATAAGCGCTGCAGCATGTTCCACTGCACGTTTACAACAGCCTTGGGCATCTTGAATGGCAGGAAGCGGAGGAAGAGGAGGTGGGCTATGATCACGTTGTCAATGAGTGTGACTTTCTGCCTTGCCCTATTGATGAAGACGTAGAAAGCATGAGGCACTGACTGGGAAGTCTGTTGCAAAGGTGATGATGTAAACAGTGATTCTGAGAAAAGGGAAGGAAATAAAATGTCACTGAGTTTCTATTCAAGTCAAACAACACTGAGGTAGTTTTCAAGCATGTGCAATACCTACATGGGAACCTTGCAACCCTCCATCACCCAAAGAAATAGAGACTGTCTGAGTGCTTTGTGGCAAAATCTTCATTTTCATGAATCAGAAACAGTCCTACATGCACTGTAGCAATTCATTGTTAACAATCCAATGTACATAGGCCAGTATTTTGCAGTGATGCACCCAGCAGCTTGTTATCGTCATATTTGTTGGTACAGATCAAAAGAGACAATCCAGTTTCACACAGGACTGTAGAGTCCAACATAAAGAAAGTCTTTGCCACTGAAACCCCATTGCATCGTCCCTATAAGACCCCAGTGCATCTGAAATAAATAGTTAATTGTGTTAAATCAAGTAGCTATCTCAAAATGAAGATATTGTGGCTTTGTGCTTCACTGACTTGAGCATCCCCGAAGCCTCTTTGCTAATCCCTCTGCTAACACCCAGTGCATGAACCTATAAGCTTCCTTGTATTTGTGGTGGGAAAAAATAACAACATAATTCTCCTATCCTGACACAAGAGTTCAGTGGCCGCTAAGCTACATTATTGCTATTGGAGGAGTGACTTTGATTCCAATGTAGCTGGACTTATTTTATTGCCAGTGACGCATTCATAAAGTAAAAGCTTGCTGTGTTGAAAAGATAATCTTGTACAGTTGGCTGGCAGCCTTATCAACTACAGTATGACCTTAGTCCAAAGAAGAACTGTTGGAGGACAAGAATTTAGAAGAAAAAAAAAGACAACAGTATAAAAACCATGGAGGCAAAATAGATTTCCAACCCCTGGCTCTCCTCCCATACCAACTAAAGAGTTTTACAGTGATCACATCAATTTCCTTTTATACAGCAAAACCAATAGGAAAGTCTCCTGTGTGCCGCTTGTGTATTTTACTCCCACATGCAATTAATATTTAAGACACCAACAAGTGATAACACACTCGTGGCTTAAAGTCTGGTTCATGCAGTCTTTTAAATATAGAAACAAGATAAATTTTCAAGGAAGGTGGCATAGCTAAAGGAGGTGGACAATTTCGACAGACCTTTCAGACTCATCCCACCGCTGGGAATGAGGCCAAATCAGACACCTGCATAATGGATCCTGACAAGGGTTTTATTGGGTTATCCAGTGTTGCCGGGAACTCATGGAGAGCTTGTAAAAGTAAAGCTGATACCAAGGCTGTTGAACGTATGGATCTATTTTGGAAATGTTCAGAAGGCACCGTCGCATACGCTGACCTCTGTTGCTTATGTTTGAGATTTTCCCTTGCTCGCTGTGAGACTGAAAATGATGAATGTGCACAACAGGAAACAGCTTGATGATTGTTTACAGGTTGAGCTGTGTGCAGTGCAGCTTATATTTTAAAGCAGGTCACCATTGATTACCTACTCTTTATTTACAATTATCTGCCTGATTACCCAGATTTTTCGTTCTGGCTTTTATACTAAACGTATCGCAATTCATCAG
>OOFE01000880.1:9630-25467 GCA_900323365.1 Monocentris japonica | reverse complement strand
AACCATTCTTCAAGATCTTGACTGCAACATGCTTTTACTCAGTTCCATGCCCATAGAAGCAAGTTTAACATTCATTGTCCTGCTGCAGATAAATATAAAGCACCAACTAGATGATAGGCCTAGATGTTGGAAAGCTCCTGAGCCTCAGACCAGGAGCTTGGATCATGAAGATAAACACTTCTTGCAAGATCAAAAAGCATAGCACTTAAAATTCATCTCATTACAGGAGCGTAAGAGATTTGAATCAGTGGCTTAGACAAACTGCGGGTGATTGGCAAGATAAAAAGAGGCCCATTTGGACCAGAGCCATGAGACGGAAACATTAGACTCATTCATGAAGGTCGATGAAACTTTGAAGTCGCCGCTCTTCTGACTGAAGTGTGAAATTGTACAGTGCAGATATACGGTGTATGCCTCTTTAATATCTTACCAGTGTGATAGAAAAGGGAGTCGGAGCACAACTGTGAAGATGAAACTTTAATGATCCCGGTGGGGATATTGAGTAGCATTACAGACGAAGCCAAATGGTGATGAACTCATATTGATACTGTTCTCTAAAAGGACTAAGTCTAATGGCAGCGATTGCTTTTCTTTCTCCAAACATGATATTCAAGTTGTAATTTGTGTCATTAGATAAGTAAATGTAGCCAATAAAGCAGTGAAAAAACACTTAGCAGCCACCTGTAAGACGGACACACACTGAGCACTTTGCTTTCTCTTCCTTCTCTAATTAATGAAAATATGACAATAAAGTTATGCAGGTGCCCTAACAAGGTTGTGCTTTAGGGAGTAGGGAAACCCCTTATCAGGTATATAAATATGATACTGTGATGGGACTGCTACTTTGAAGCTGCCCAAAAAAATGAGTTCCTTATTCCAGAAAATAAAACTATTTTGTGTATGTGTGTTCAAATACTATTTGCTGCTGTTGGGATGAGGTGATTTTAGACCAATGAGAAGACAGGAAAATGTAAACATCCTTATGTAACTCATGTAACCATTATAAAGATTGTGTATGTTTGCCTTTGTTTCAGAGTCCTGCACTCCTGTTTGGAGTTCGGTTCCCATTCTGCCATCTGATTAAATGGATGATCTGCCTGCGTATTGTAATATGTGTTTTTCCCAGTAAATTGACACGAACCATTTCAAAACAGTCTCTATGTTTAGTATAGAGCTTGTTGCTCCAGTTAAGCTGGGGTTTTTTTTTTCTGACACACTAAAAAGATGATGTTATCTCCTCATTTGAAAGCCTGTACAGTAACGAGATGCTTTGAGTTGATTATTTCATCTCTTCCTGTTCTGGTTGAGCATCATTAATTATATGTGTGTTATCCTACTCTTTCAGATAAAAAGCAGTGAAAGCATTAGTCAAAGCATTAGTCACACAGGTATCACCCATTTAAGAATCACACCCGCTCACACATTTGTGTCTGTTTATTACCCCTTTAATACACATATGGATGACTCCCAAACTATCAGGACCGCAAAACCTTGGCACCAAATTCCGGACATGGAAAGACATGGAAGATTGTTGCATAGTGACTATTAGAGATTTGGGCTTTCACGGCTCTGTATACAAACTTTAGAAGCATTGCCAGTTTAAATATTGAATGTAAAGATGAATATGAAAAATGTATATTGCAATGTATTCCTGCCTTGATGACCTTTTGCGTACTCGACTCAAGTCTTTGAAGATGTTGTTAGTTTTAGGCTGATAGAACAAACAGCATTTTTAGGTCAGCAAAAATGTCATTTCATAAAGACCTTCAATCGGCCTTAGAAAATGTTGTCCTTATCAAAAGCTGTTAAAAAATATATGAAAGTGAGCAATTTTATTTGAGTGAACCCTGACAAAATTTGAAAATGTCACTGTTACCTTCAAGGGCCCAAAAGGCCTACTTAACACGAGGTCACATGGACAAATGGCATTTGGGAGGGTTGAAATATTCCAAGCCTCTTCTGGACCACATTTTGCAGCAGACAGTCAAGTGAAAATAAGCAAGATCCCCTTATCATCTTGGCTTAAACGTGATACTTCTTCATAGTACCTCTTGTGATGCTGTCCCTTTGACTAATTGGTCAATTTACAACTGTTCTCAATTCCTATTTTGGGTGCAAAAGGTATATTTAGGATTGAGGAGTAGTCGGGCTGAGGTGCGAGGACCAAATAAGCAGGTCGACACATCCATGTCAAATAACACACGGACACACAGACATACACGCTAACAAACAATCAAAGGCCTGAGAGAGCCTCCTCCAAACAGAAACACATTATTGAGGATTAGTGAAAAAACATTTTCCAATCCCATTCTTGATCTGGGGTCTTGATAATAATAATCAAATATAACAGGATGGGGGGGGTGATAGTGTATAGTCTACTCTCCATTCACAACCCTCTCCCAAACTCATGACCTCAATAGTGTAATCAGTCGAGGAGTATATGAAATCTATCTTGCTCGTGTCACGTAAATATAGAAGAAGCTAATGGCAGAGCATCGCCTCTGTCCATTTAAAGGTATTTAAAGCTCCACTGAAAGCCTTATGGGTGGGTGAGCTATGAGTACAGTGACATCCGCCCTCACGTCAGATGCAAAGCTGCCTGCCGTCTAATCAGGGGCCCCCGTCGCCACGTACCGTGCCTCCCCTGTCATTTGTGCCGATACCGCGGGCCGAGCTGATAGATGAAGCAAGGTCATAATTACAAAGCTCTGTTCTTCATCTCCTCCCATAATTCTCTGCAAAAAACTTAGCGAGCAGTGCAGAGCCGCAGCCAGGTTGCATGGCAGCAGAGGAAGAGACAAATCTGTCGGCTGAGTTTTGATAAGTGGAGTTGTGTCTTGCTCCTTGTGGGCTGATAAGGCATCAAATCTCTGGCTGTCCTAGTTGTTGTGGCTTAAAACTTGGATTTCAGACACTCCTATCCAGAGCGACTTGAAATGAGTGAGCAGGTAGGGGGTTCGGTGTCCTGCTCAAGGGCATTTCAACAGGAAAGATGGTAAGATGGAGGCAGTAACCACTAGGTCACACTGACACACTTGTAGAGCGCTCCAGTTGTCTTGCTCAAGGACAATTCGACAGGGGTGGAAACATAACCCTCAAATGAATTCAAGGATGTTTAACATGAGGGTTAATAATGACTTTTGAGCCTTATGAGACCTATCATGTCTGACCCTTTCTTTTCACTCGTGGAGAAAATTTGATATCATTAATGGTCAGAAACGTATCTTATATTTTATTCACACGGAGATGTCAGAGAATTTGATTAAATTCTATCTCAGGGCCAAGAGTACGCAGGTTTTCATTCCAATCATAGACAGGTCATTTCGCTAAGGTGCTACTGAGTGAAATCATCTGATGTAGTCTTCGGTTGGAATGAAAACCTGCATACTCTTGTTCCATCTTGGTATTTAAGGCGAATCCCATGTGATTTCTAAATGTCGATCTACACAAATATGTCGGGCTGATGAGCTAGACTGAATATCTTGTGGTGTGCAGTTTACCTGTGTGAGTCTACTGCAGACTCTTACGTAAAATCAACACTGGCTCCACGCTTGAATCAGGAAAGCTGGGTGAGGGTACTGCAGTTTGACACACACACACACAAACTGCATTCTTCAATACAAAAAAATGCACTATTTGCACATATCACAGTTGAATTATGTTTGCCTTTAATTTATGCCTCCAAAGGGATGTGAAAACAATTACAATTACTTGCGGCAGTCACAGTAAATCATGGTAAATCGGTGTACTAAAAAAACACGGGCAGATTTACATGGAAATTGGCCCAGGAAAGGTGGCCACATCAGCGGTTGAGCTTTACCGTGTATATTGTCTATTGTTTATACTATGCACAAGACACAGTACATAAGTATGCACAGTACTACAAGTACTACACAGTAATGTGTTTGCAAAAATTCACCAAACTTTTCACAAATTACGGCTTTCACCTGGAACCAGCGAGCAATGCCGCAACCTTCTCTTGTATCCGGGTCCTCCAACCCACTCCATCTCCACTCTTTGCAGCACTAGACCGCCCGTTAAGTGTCTCCAAAAGTGAGCAGCAGGATTGTTCATCAGAGGTGACGTACAAGTG
The DNA here is from genome assembly GCA_900323365.1 of Monocentris japonica. Taxonomy (NCBI): domain Eukaryota; kingdom Metazoa; phylum Chordata; class Actinopteri; order Trachichthyiformes; family Monocentridae; genus Monocentris; species Monocentris japonica. Next base: position 21,374 of record OOFE01000880.1, on the reverse strand, counting down.
GGAGCCGGGGATTGGGAGACTGATGGAGCTGTGATCCAAACACACACTCTGCACCTCCACAACATGCTGGAGGAACAGATTTAGCTGAGGAGAATCAACAACAGCACTCTGTCTACACAGGCGCTGTGCATAATTAGCACTGTAGACACAGTGAGCAGGAATATGTTCAGACTGCCAACAACTCAGACACACCAAAATAAATAGGTGCCTCCGTGGTCTGACTTACCAAGTGTCGACATGTGTAAAGAGATATTCTGTATTATAAACTGAAAGATCCTCATTTTTGGAAGATTGCTTTTTTGTAATTTCTCACTATGTATTCTTGCTGACTGAATAGTCTTGACATGCCATTTCCTCTGTGAAGGAAATGGAATATACATTGGAGTTGAATCTTTTTTTTTGTCCATCAGTACACTGATATACAAAGACAAACATAATAATAAAAATATTTTATTATCATTGACAAAACCTTGGAGCAGTTCTTAAAGCACAAGCAATATACTGTACATATACATACAGCCTCCCTGAGAAGCAAAGATAAAGTCCTGTAGCGGTGGGCACAGACAGCTTTATTATTTTATTTATTTATTATTAATATCAGCTGCATTTCAGCGTGATATTGTATCGTATCAGTATGGAAACAGTGCATTTTACAGGGCAGTGAAATCATTTTGGCAATTCCTTGGTTGGTTGGTTGGAGTCAAAATGTTGCTTAGTTGTGATGCTTGTTTTTCCAGAATGTGCAACCAACACTGTGGCATGTACTACTAATCATCCTAATTTCAAGGTATTGTTCAAAACTACCAGTTTAGATGCTTTCCACACCAAACCCAACCACATCCAAATTTCCCATTAACTGTTAAGAGGCCAATTTTGGAGGAGTGAGATCAGAAGAGAAGGGGAATTGCTGCTTTGGAAGTTGAATTGATGCATTTTTATATTAGCTTTCATGTCAAATCTGGTCATATCAATATTAATATGAGAATCAATGCCCACCACTACATACCTGAAATAAAAAAATAAAAAAACAATATACCAATAAATACATAATCTGATCATTACATTCTATAATATACATCATGTTTATGTGCTATCCATGACCCAGTGGATACTCTTAAGTCCCTGAGCAAATTGTTACACTGTTTTTTCAGGAGAAAGTGTGGCAGCTCAGCGCTGACCTCATTCGTGCATGGGTGTGATAATTTTTCAAGTCATTTAAGTCACATAAAAGGCTTAATTAATAAGCACCCATCCATTCACGGGATCCCCTTCATAGCTAGCTGAGCATTACTTCCGAGCGCCACTGAGGCGAATCCCCTTAATTGAGAAGTGTCAAGAGAGGCATCAGTAAACAGAAGGCGCAAAATAAATACTTCCACATAAATAAAGACCACCGCTACTGTTCATTTTTTTTTCCTTTCATAATTTTCACAGTTCCCAGGGGCCAGGTCCATCCAATCTGTTTGAATTCATCCAGGGTCTCTTCTAATTTACTCTCATTGTTAGGTCTATTCATAAGAGCAACAAAGACACTGACACAAACATCTCAAGTGTGTATTGTCAAGATGGTATTGCTTACTTACAATGGTGGAATGAATGAGAGGACAGGCCTGGTCAGGAGTAATGGATCACTGAATTTGTCTGCTCTGTGGAGATTCTTGGCAAAGTCTCATGCATGACTCTAGTGCTTGAGAAGTCAAAATAATACAGGGGGTGGGTTTGATCTGGCGCTGGGAAACAATGTGTGTAGGGGAGTTGGGTTTTCCCTGGAAAGAGCTATCCGACTCTGGGTGTTTAGACAGCAAATGTAGCAAATGTAAAAGCTCTCAGGAACTGGATATACAGGTTGAATCACTATTGTTTTATATCAATCGGTGATAGAGAGTAGCAAAGCGGAAATTTATTTGTATGAAAATATCAGGGTTTACTAGTTTAACAAAATTGAATCACGTATTGAGCCTTAAAAATCAAATTCTTTGTGAATAAAGAGAAATATCTGTCAGTGGAGTTTCAGCAGTTTCAGTATAATTCAACTTACTTCTTCACGTCTTAAAATAGAGCAGATCAAAACTCTTTAAGATAATTTGCTACTTCTTCCTATTGTATTCAGACAAGTGAGATTATCGCACCCCATTGGGAGATTTTTTACTTACAAATTGTAGGACTCAATACAAGATTATATTGCTTGTCATGATGGAGATTTTTTGCAGTGGGAAACTTTGTGCAGTCAGTCTTGCTTGGTTTTATATTGGATCATGTCTGTCAGCTGTTTGTTTGTGTCAGTGGGCGTGGGACGGTTGTAGAATGTAGGACGCTGACATCTGTCATCATCTTGGTCTCCGTCTGTGAGTCTGTTGGGGAAGAGACAGAACAAGCCCTTCATCGCCAACATGTCGTGTACAAGAAGCACCACTGACACACAATGCTACATTCAAAACTGCCACAATGTCACAAATATTCTTCAGACTAAATACATTTTATGGCACGGAGAAGCCTGTCAATCAAAAAAATGCAACCTCCACTAAAAGCTGCTGTCAAGCGACCTCCAAGAAATGCACATTACAGAAAAAAAACACAAACTGTCAGCAAGAGCAAACACTGCACACTTTTCTGGCGTGCAAGTATACAGTAAACATGAAATGAAATGACATGTGAGATACTGAGCCATGTGGCGGAAACCTGCAACATCAATAAACATATGGCATCTGTTGGCTGCAATATCAAACTATCATGCCGTGTCTCAATCACCTGGTGTGGGTGGGTGAAGTGGGCAGGATGCCCGTGGCCTTGGACATGGGCATGCCTCTGTGCATTAGCATGCATGTGGGCATTTCCAGGGTGGTGGTGTGGGTTGGCGTGCATGGTGGCGGGATGGCGGTGCTGGACTTGCTGGTGACGCTGAGCTGTAGGTATGTTAACAGGGTGTCTGGGGGGTTGAGGGCCCCTATTTGGAGATTTGTGCTGAGTGCGCTCCTTGGGGAGGGCCTGGAACTGAGCTAGGGGGATGACAGGAGGGAGAGGTGGCGGATGCAGGGGCCCAGGAATAGGAGCCTGTGGTCCAGAATGGTGCAGGGCGGCCTGGGTCTGCTGGTTGCGATTTTGGAAGGTTTGGGCCCTATGCATGTGCATTTGAAGTGCAGCCTGGGTGAGGTTACTGGGATTAGGCTGGGCAGAAGGGTATGGGACTGGAGCAGTGCCTCCTTGGCGAGGCTGATTGGCATTCTGTATGCCAGCCTGTGTCCGGGTGCCCAAGCCTTGTGGTGTTGTCTGTATCTGTGCTGCATTGTGTTGGGCCATGTGTGCCTGTGGGAGGTGATTAGGATCAGCCAGAGCTCTTGTATCTGGGCTCTGTGGCACAGTTGGTCCCTGTCGTGTCATTGGTCCTTGTGACACAGCTACGCGGCCCATAGAGGCATGGTGGCTCATGAGAGGCAGCGCCTGGGGGTTATTGCTGTGTACGGATACCTGCCTGGGGGCAGTCTGGCTCTCAGGCAGACCTCTGATGTCTTGCTGAGCGCTCTCCCTTTGTGCACGGGGGCTTCTATGTGTGTGTTGTGCAGCCTCAAGCTGTGTTACTCTGTGGGTGTTTTGGGCTTGGAGGATGGTTCCAGGAGTGGAGGAAAGGGTCTGCGTTTGCCTGGCCACTGACAATGCATCTTGTCTGTGTATAGCTCTGCTCCGTGAAGCGATTTGGCTCTGGGCTTCGGGCAGATTTCTGTTTGGTGTCCTAGCCTGATGTGTGGAAGGCTGGGTTGAGTATTGTGTACTGTCAGAGGTAGAGTCACGTGATATCTGCCCTCTTTGAACCGTGCCATTGGGGTACGCAGGTGTCCCTCTGAGGCGATCCCATGGCATCTGCTGACGGTGGGAGTTGGCACCTGCTGAGGCATCACGTGGTACTGAGTTTCTATCAGCTGCGATGATGTGCCCAGATCTGGTACTGGGCATTGGGTTTTGTTGGTACGTCTGCGTGTTGGCATTTCGCTGGGCAGTGTTGCGACTGTTGTAGTGTGTGTATTTAGTAGGAATTAGTCCAGAACGTGTTTGAAGACTTGTGTCTAAATGACCATTCTGTTGGGCGTTACCAGGATATGACAGCCCTCCTTGTATTCTGGGATTTGTGTGTGACTGTCCAGTTTGTATTAGGTTTTGTTGGTTTTGTTGGTTCTGTGAAGCACTACCATTGGCTATACTGATAAGAGGCAGCGCTGTGCTATCTTGTTGAGTATTATGAGGTGGGAGCGACTGTTGAGTTGGCAGGTTATTGGTTGGGTATGAATTGAGATTGACATGAACGGCGGGCATGTGTGCATTGTTTTGCGGGGCAGTGTGTGGCAGAGTGTTCAGGTTGAGGTGGACTGTCGGTGGCTGGGCACCACCCTGGGCAGCGCCAGCCTGTATGAGAATGTTAGGAGTTTGCTGCTGCGTGTGTGGGAGCGTGTTTGTGTGTGTGAAGGCTGGGTTGTCTATGCCATTGTGAGGGTATGAATTGTTGGCATTGCGTGGGAGCCCATTTGTGTGGGCATGGCCATTGTGTTGGTGTGTGTTGGGGTTATGCAGGCTGTTCAGTGGCGGTGAGTGTGGGTTCCCATGGCCTTCTTGCGTGACTGTGTATAAGTGGGTTGGGTGGCGCATGTGTGTGTTGGAGTCATGGAGGTGTGGATGGGGACCTTGGCCCAAATCCCTTCCACCATGAGGCGGTGGATCTGGTGCCTTTATGGGAGCAGAGCAAAAAAAGAGAGAGAGTGCAAAAGAGACAGAGCAAGAGAAGGGAGGGGGTTAAGTTGTGAGTAGCTCTTTAGCACCATCACATGGGCACGATAAAAAGACAGCTCAATTGTGCATTGCATGTAAACATTAAAGTGTATTAATGTCTTACAGTGTCTACTACTACTAGCCCAGGATTTGGGTTGGTCTTCTGCAATCCCATAGCATTCCTCTGTCTCTTGTCCACTGTAATAATAGGAATTACACCATCAAATATCACTTAAGTTATTATATAAATATAGACTCGCCCACACATTCATACAAAGAGGTAATCAAAAGCATTTTACAAACTGACTTAACAGAACAAGCAAACACGAAAGACTGATGTCAATAAAATAGCATTCAGAAATAAAGATACACACACACATCACACACACACACACACATACTTACCGTTCCTCCTTCTCACAAGTAGCACAATGGCTATGATGATTAAGACCAGCAGAACCAAACAGCCAATCACAATCCCCGCCACTTCCCCTGGACTCAAACATGTGCCTGAGACAGAAAAAAAAAAAACATGCAGAGGAGGAGAATTAATAAAGATAATGAGTCTGGAGCCAAGATAGACTGGAGGAGGAAAAAAAAGGAAAAGAGGAGAAGCAAGATTCTAAAAAAAGGATGATGGAGTAATAGCTAAGAAAGAGAGACCGGTGGAGAGTTGGGAGGAAAGGCTGTCTGAAAGTCACTGAATGACTTTGACCACATTTTTACCAGATCAATCTCCTGAGATACACCGCGTCCCTCTTTCCCGTTGCGAAGACAGATACAGGGAAGGGATTCCAAAACTAACCATCATCATTACCAGTCACAGAAAGGTCGGCGTCCACCATAACTCACCCACGACGGTCAAGTCTGTCCCCTGCTCTGACGTGCCTCCCGTGATGCCGTTTCTGGCCGCGCAGGAGTATCGGCCACTCTGATTGGCTGAGAAAGTCTGGACGCTGAGCACCCCGCTGTCTGGCTGGCCGGATGCAACGGGCTGTCCGTCGTGTTGCCATGAGAAGAGGGCAGGGGGCAGCGAGTCAGACACACAGGTGAGTCGCACCGTCTGTCCCGCCACAACGTCCCCTCCCCCCACACACTCTGCCGGGTTGGACTTGGTCAGCACGGGGGTGTCAGGACCATCTGGTTTGGTGACAATGAGAGGACAACAATATCAGCATCACAATCACCTAAATGCCAAGTACATTGAAATTACTTATCTTCCGAAATATCCATTTTGGAAAACAATACTACCTGAGGTTTGTCTTTTAATATCTCTAATGCATAGATGATGCAGTCTGCAGAAGTATTCTCATTTGGTCAAACAAGGACTTAATTTACCAACTACTCATGAAAAAGTATCATAGTTTTTATTTAAAGCTATTCTAGGTAAGATTTTTATGAGCGTGTTGTGGGCAGTTCACTGACACCTCGTTACTAGATTTCTGAGAATTTATGTTTTTCGAACAGACGCAGCCGTCAACATGCGCCTTGTGTTGCATACGCCTAAAGTTGCCTAGTGCAGCTTTTGGGCTCTTTTGGGCTTTGAACTAGGGTCAAGTAGAAACCTGGCTTGGATGTTAAAGGAAAGGAGGCCTATTGGACGACTGTTGTATATCAGAATCAGGGATGTGATCAGGACAACGCAAAAAGCAGCACAGCAAAAACTTGAATGGGTGTGTTATGTCCAAGAAGCATGCATGCATACGAGTGCATTCATAGCATGGGTTCCCCAAACGCCCCTTAACTCTTGCAGCATTACTACCACTACCCACTGAAGTAGAGAACCACAGAATGCAGTGGGTAACTCAAAATACCTCACACCTTGAATCCATTGTACAATAGCTAGGTGATATTGTAAACAATAAGGCCAATAATGTTATCATAGTCTCATCAATGTAATCATAGGCTGCCTGGGGGCACTCAGAAGAAGAAAGCAATGTCATAAGCAATGTTGGATAAGCAGTTAAGCTACTAGAATTTATGGTGGCTACAACAGATTAACTGACACTTGTTTTGATGTGTGCTAACTCACAGTAGACAGTGAGGCTCTGCGTGGCAGTGCGGGCGCTGACAGGGTTGCTAACGGTACAGGTATACGTCCCGGCATCGCTCCGCCTGGCTGGGTTGATGACCAGTGAGCCAGCTGAGATGGTGATCCTGGAGTCGGCATTGATAACCGTGCCTCCTTTACCCCACTGGACCGCAATCTCTGTCCCAGCCGTCCACGTACAACGCAGAGACACATTCCTCCCCTCGACAGCCACCGACGGAACGAACAGATTCACCCCCGCCACTGCAACTACAAGGAGAGACAAGAAAATAAGGACGTCACCAAAGGGCTGCAAAGGCAGAATTACCCAGAAAAGGTTTCGGAAAGTGCCATTTTGTATGCATTATCTTGCATCAGAGTATGAGAGCACATACTTCAAAAGCTGGAGTGACAGAACAATAAAGGGCTGTTTTGTGTTTTCTGCTGAGGCTAATTTTGTGTAATCAAAGCAAGTGAGGGTTGAGAGAGGGATACGATTCAGATACGGAAACAGATGGCGAATAAAGGGGCAGACGGTACGAGTGGTAGCCGAGATGCCACTTGGCGGGCAGCCTAAGTTAAATTATTGGAGAGGGAGAAGAGGGTGTATGGACGGAAGAGGCTGTGACTAAAAAGAACAGCAGCAGCAGCAATAGCAACAAACAAAAACATGCAGGGAACTACCAAGCAGCTCTAATCACTTCTCACGTTGCTGCTCCTTTCTGCAGCCTTTCCTCTTGCTAATGCCTGTGACTCAGCTGCCATGCATTTACACTTTAGGCATTCGGCTGACTCTCTTATCCCGTGTGAGTTATGAGTTAGTAGGTAGAGGTTAAGTGTCTTGCTCAAGGACACATTCGCAGGACACTTACAGGACAGGCATTAGCTGTTGTGGGACTGGAACCTGTGACCTTTCAGCAACAGGACAGCCTCTCTAACAACTAGGCCACGGTACCGCCCATTATGAAGCAACACTGGTGCCAATGGGGATGAGCAAGGCTCATCCCTCCAGCGTGGGCTGTCTGGTATGTAACAGAAAACACACTCACGTTGGACTGAAGCACTCTTAGTGGTTTATTCTGCAACGTTTCAGCTAGTCAGATACAGCTGGACTAGTATGGGTAATATGAAGCATCTAAGAGCATGAGTGCTGAATAATCAGCTTTAATAAGCATGAAGCCCTGAGCCGCTAGCTTCACTCCCTCCTCCTTTTTCATTAATTTTACCTCTCCTACTATGGGTCACTAATTTCATTATACTTCCCTGACTCATTCTCTTACTCCCCAACTCATCCCTCTCTCCCTTCTGTTCCTCCCTCCCTCTTTCCTTCCCAAGCAGACACACAGACACACTCCTTTATCTCTTACCAAACACCCTCAGCTGTATTGATCGGGAGTTACTGCCGAGGCCTGTGGAGGCCGAGGGGTTCACCTCCACCGTGTAGTTTCCTGCATCTCGGAGCTGGGCCCCACCGATTCGGAGCTGCGTGGCAGTGATGGTGACCCTGCCCTGGTACTGGGGCACCGGGTTAACCACCGCAGTTCCTCCAGCCCACAGACCCAGGGGAGTGTCCCCGCCGGGGTACTTCCATGTGATGGATAGGACCTGAGAAACAGTCAGTACTGTGAAGACTATGTCAGTGCCGGTCTGAACCAGCACTGGGTCAGTCTGAAACTGGATCTGAACCGGGTCCTGGGCCAGCACATCAGCAGGGAGGACTAAAGAGGGTCAAATGAATGAGGAAACAGAAAAAGCTTAAGTTATCAAAGAGGATTTAAGGAGAAGCAGTGAAAGCTATAGATATACACAGAGGCTGGGCTCAGAGGGAGGAAACAATTATCAAGGTACACAGTCTTCCCTCACTTGTAGATTTCAAACAACGTTTTTTGGATTGTAGTGATCCAAATCTAAACATCGATTTTGTGTTTTTGTTAGGCTGTCTTGATGTTAGCTATGTCAAAATCATATTTGCTGTCTCTCTTCTTCTCTTCGGTGGTGCATAGCAAATTTTTCTTTCACATTTGAAAACTTCATAAATGTAAAGCAACACTTTGCAGGTTAAATCAGTTTGAAAATGAGAAAGTCTCCAATCCAATGTTTTGGTATTTGGTTCCTAGTCTACCCTCTGCTTGGTTTGGATTATACAGTACCTTTAGACAGGCAAACACTGGGTATACCCAGGTAAAGCATCAGGCTGAATTTCCAATATCCTTTACAAGCATATAAAGCTACCACACAGGAACGCTCTGGCCAGTAAATTAGACAGAATCAAATCAATACAGCCCTGATCAGTCTCACTGGACTGCCTTTACAAGATTTGCACCGCAGAGCAAAGTATAAAATGACATGAGCCAACAGTGAGATGGATTGAGATGCATTCAGGTTCCCACACTGATCTGTTACAGTAAAGATGACTGAAGTGTTTCAGTGCCTGATTAAAAATTTCAGTAGCCCAGTTGATTTTTCAGCAGAGAGATAAAGTCATGAGTCTGACGTGAAGAAACACCCACGAATGACGTAGCGGTCTATTGACGCTTCCGTGTGCTATCGGAAATATTATAATTACTGAGTCATCGGAGTATGGACTACGCAGTGCAATTGGAGAAGTCGGAAATTTCCGTGGTGCTCGAATTGCTGAGCTGTGTCTTGAGGGATAAATTGCAGAGAGCATGGGAGCCGTGTCGATAATTAATGGTAAAACTGAAGTTTTAGCAATGAGTTATTGATTGGCATTTCATTCAAATACGTATTATTATTCTATGTTTCTTAACTTGTTGTGCATGTACAACCGCCCTTGGCTAATATCCAGGTGCTGCAGCACAAAGTGGCTCTGTGCCGGTTGATTTTATAAAATAAAACAACAACAACCACAAAACATCATTTGTTACAAGACCCTTTTTGATAGTATCTCCGGCCAAAAGCAGTCGAATGTGTGACAAGTCATATTTACAACTCTGAAGCTCGGGAGTGGGAACTTCAGAAGAGCACTTGAAGGCAGCACATCACTCATTGCACATCACTCAGTAGTCAGTGCACAGACGGGAATGCAGACACGCAGGTTTAAGAGCGGTTAAGGAGTGAATTTCTGCTCGAAATGCAATTGTTTTTTTAAACGTGCCTGGAATACCACAGAGTTTCTCCCGTGTCTTGTTTTTCCCAACAGTAGACCGCATAGATACTCTAGTCAGGCTTGTCTGAAGCATTTGAAAGTTATCCTTACTCTGAAAACAGGAGGAGTGTTTAGGGGAAACTTTTACCTGCCAGCGACAGGCTGATCAGAAGTAACGTTAAAGGTCGGATCATCTCTTCAGTCAGGGCGGTCTAAGGAGAGATAAAACTACAAATAACACACAATTACAAGTGGTACTGTATAACGAGTAGTGTAATGAATTACTTCTCTCAGGGAGTAATAATTAAAGTAATATATTACTTTTAAAATGCGTAAAGAGTCATATATTCGATTTTTTTTTTGATTACCTAGCCCAACACTGGAAATGACAAGGAAGGACTGGATGTTTAGCATGCTGTTCAAGTACATTCAATTTACCATCTGCAAAAACAATACTCATCCCCCTCCAAGCAGTGATAAAAGTTTTTATATGACCATAGCACTCACCAAAGCGTTTTACCTCCGGTCTCATGCTCATTTTGTACCGAAATACGGTATCTTATCTGAATGTGTTTAATAATCTCACTTCCCTTTTCTCTGCTGAAACCTGTCACAGACACACCTGTTCTCTTAAAGAGGCCGCAGCTATTTCTCTGCAACAGCTGGAGGGCCCCATAGTTATTCTATTCTATCAAGGCTCCCACGGTCATGGAAAACCTGGAAAAGTCATGGGATGCAATGCAATAATTAGGTTTTCCAGGATTGGAAATATTATGGAAAACGGAACATGGTCTTATAGTTTTGGAAAAGTCATGAAAATCTGTCAATTTGTTTATGAAAGCCCAATTCAGAAATGTCCTTCAGTAATAGTTGTAGCCAGAGACCTGGGACGATCAGATCAGCTGTTCAACATGAAAAATGTTACATTGGCAATTTGAAATATTGGTTGTGGAAATTTAGCTGTATGTCATGGAATAGTCTTGGGAAGGTCATGGAATTTGTTGAGCAAAAAGGTGTAGGAACCTTGTTCTATTTGGCCATCTTGATAATAGTTTTTTAGCAGTACTGTGAATTCGTTTAAACATAAGTAACAAGGGGCAAATACTAAAAATAGTTATATTACATAGGATAGTTTTGTTTTTGCAGGGATAGATGATGCTTTGACATGATTGTGGCTGCAGGTGAACTTGACGGTACTGTATAGTTTGACTACCAAGGGTTAGAACCCCAAAGACAATGACTTGTTGATTGACCTCCTGCATGTTACCCACATTTTACCCACCTTTGTTGGCTGGCAAAAAATGTTATGAGATGAGAATATGACTGAAATTCATAGTATACATCAGAGTAAGTAGTATCACTCTGAGTTTTCATAATGGTGGTTGTTTGCTGGAGGTTATTATTCATTTCTTTTCATTCATTACCACTACATCACTGCCTACAATGACACACCGCTGATTGGTGGAATTAAAGTGTTTGTTTATAGATGCAATAAATATATGAATGCAACCATTTACCTATCCATTATATTGTCAGCTTCACGTCTTCAGTGGTAAATGACATGGATTTATGTCAAGTACAAACAGACATTAAGGTGTTTGCATGTGGAACCAGAATCATTACCCCAAAAGCATTTGGTGTCGACTTAAGAAGAAGTTGATATTTTACTGCCACCTGGTGGCTAATTCCAACTAGCAATACTCCTTTCTAGACAAAAAAAACTGAGAGTTGGTTGGTGATTCCCATGTTTCCTCACACACATTCTGTCAGTAAGATAGATTTACGATGAAGTCCTTTGAGGTATTTACCAGCTGCATGTGAGTGACAAATGGGTTTAGTTTTTTTTTAGCA
>OOFE01000870.1:15748-33321 GCA_900323365.1 Monocentris japonica | reverse complement strand
GAAAAAATTACTACAAAATAACCAGAATTAACAATTAGGCATACTATACGTTGTTAGCTATGTGATGTGCAGCTAGCTAATGGTTAAACATAATATGTAATATTATTATATGGCCAAAGTAATCCAGAAGCATTAAACGCATCTTTAATCAACCCTGCTTTAATCAAATTTACCTGGCTTATCGTTACTTATATGATGCTAGCTAACGTTACATAGTCAGATGAGTTAGCTAACTTAACATTTGCAATTTGGTTGTGGATATTCTTACCATGTTCGCCTCACATTGACCTTGAGAAGCTCTCTGCGAGTGACCCTGATACCTTTGGTGGCTGCCAACCTGGATAACAAAACACAGATTTAGTAAAAATTTGTTAAATAAACTTTTTACCAGCTACCGCTAGCTGATGAGCTTAAAAGTCTTTAGCGGTCAAGTTAGCTTGGCTAGCCAGCTAACGTTAACACCGTGGGCAGGCTAACATTAACTAGCTAGCTACTTTGAACTCACCAAATTGTGGAAAAACATCCAGAGTGGCGGTGGAGGACATTTGGGTAGTAAAACATTTTTTTTCAAAGTTTCTGGATATAGTAGTTGCTTTGAGGGAAAAGGCTAATATTAAGGGATTTATCTGCTGGTGAAATATTAAGAGTTTAGTTCAAGACTAATGATTTTCCACACAGAGTTGAAATCGCACCACTGAATTCCCGCTGCCAAATCCATGGACCAATCAGGTGCAAGCGTAAACGTTATAGTTATGCTGCGTTCAAATCCTACAGGAAAGATGGTAAATACGAACTTCTTAATTGAAAACACTGTTCCCCTCAGCCTTCAAGGGGTAAAATACTACTTGGGAACTCGGTGTTTGGCCATGGCCTTATGTTTGTTTAACTTGTAAAACATATGCATTATCATATCACCTACATTGCAACATTATCCTACCTTTCTTATACTGTTATGACCAAGGATGGTCATGATCAGTTATTTTTACTTTTACTCAAGTATGTTTTGGCTTACATATTAGATTTGCTAGAATCTCATTTATTACAGGGTAAGAAACCACTGTACAGAAACCCCCATTGACACATCCCTAAATGTTTGTGTTGATTCATGCTTTAATTTATCTACATTATTTATTGAAGAAAATAAAATAAACTACGTTGAATGTATAGTTCTACAAGTTACACCAAAGCTACCCTTATGTGAAAAATATTTTTGTTAGCTGGTAGTTGCAGTAATTAACTCCACCTCAAAAAGTACTTAAAACTACTAAAACCACTAAAATGTAGTTCAACTACATCTGCGCCCCGAGACTGCAGATATGTTGTCATAGTCTTTCCACATAAAAAAGTTTATTCTATCTAAAATAGAAAGATTTTTTTATTCCTACTCCAGTTGAAATGAGAGGGGAGTGTGACGTCACGTTTTCTTCTGGGAAGCGGCGAATGATTGGCCACGCCTCTCTGCGCGAGGAGGCGAACGTCAGTGAATCGGTGACAGATTGAAGCCGTTAGAAGAAACTGCAGGAGAGGAGGACTCTCTGTCGGTTTACTTGCACAATTTTGACAGCGTATTCCCTTTAAAATGGCGTATCACAGTCCCTACAGAGCTCCCCCGCACATCAACGCCCCTCCGGACCAGGCTTTTCTGTGGAATATCTTCCAGAGGTGAGTGAAAAAGGCGTTTTGTTTCGCCCCTGTCTGTCTCCTGTCTACACTCACTACGCTCCGCACTGAAAACTGCTGTCGTAGTAACACAGAGGAGGACTGGGATTGGGTGGGGACACAAATGTTTCATTGACAGCTTATTTTCTGTCTTTATCCCGTTGTTCCTTTCTCTAAGTTTCGCGTTTCGACGAGAGTAGAGCTCCATAATGAAATTGTAGTCGTTGGTGTGATTTCTCAGTTCTGCCTTTCAGTTGTGGAGCTTCCTGGAAATACTAGTGTACAGCCTGATAGACGTACAATTACACTGCGCCTCACTCAGTACATTACTACACGTTAGCAGTTTCACAGACCCTTGTTGTTTGTGTTCAGTGGTCTTGAAATGCAAGTTCCAGTGTAAGCAATCAGCTGATTTAATCAGTGAACTTTAACAGCAGTGATGGTTCCTAAACTGGGGTCCAAGGACCTCCAGGGGTCCTTGAGGGGGGTTCCAGGGGGCCCACAGCAAAAGTTTAATAGTTTAATTTTTCAGTTATTTAATTTGAAAATAGGACAGTGAGATAATATTACAGGAATGACTGTTGTCCAGTTGTACAATTCTGTGCAAAATCATATTCAACAACAAAATCTTCTCAAATGGGGGTCCCTTAAACAAAATCTCTCAAATGGGAGTCCCTGGCCTAGTGTGTATCTATTTGAGGTGTCCTTGACATGAAAATGTTTGGGAACCTCTGTGCTACAGTAATAGAGGGAGTAATCTAGCCCACTTTATCTGTTATATTTTTCAAATTTTACTGGTATGAGGCACCAAATCAATGGAGGCTGTCAATTATTGATAGTCATTCATTTTTACCATTAGAAGTCAAAAGTATGTCAAGAAGAGCTGCTAAGAAGGTCATAGTAGTAGGCAGAGAGAGAATTAGTTGAGTTGCTTTGGCTCCTGGTTATAGTAAGCTATAGAGTTATGTAATACTGCAGATGATTCTTTTGTGCTGCTTTGCTTTCTCACAACCTTGAGATGCTGCAGGCATTGCAAGGATCAAAACACCCTTAACTAATTATTTATGGGTGACGCAAAACCCCTTAGAAAACATTCTCAGGTCAGACACACACACACACACACATTCTGTCTTCTACACACACACACACACACACACACACACATACATACATACATACACATATTCATGATATTGCTTTCCCTGTCACGCAACCTGTACTCATGAGCGTGCACACACAGTCACGATCTCTCTACCTCTCTCAAATAGAAATGATAGGCTATCTCTCTCATGAATACACACACACACACACACACACACTCAGCTCTTGAGTGTTGTGGTGCCTCATCTGCAGCCTCTCAGTGAATATCTGGCAGAGCAGCGCTGGAATTCCCTCAGTCATGTGATCAGTCTCCAGAGCATAGTCAAAGTGCTAGGTTTCTCTCTCTCTCTGAATCTCTCACTCTCACACACACATCTACCAATCTATGACTCACTAACCTACTGTTGGGCTTTTTTTGACAATCCATTTGGTTTGGGTCATGCATTGTAATTTTCATTTTTTCCCTATGTAATAATCATGCCTGTCTGAGTTGGATGTCACATGTCATTTGAAGGACTAGAGCCATTCATTCTCAAGACATGTACGTGGTGAATGGTTCTGGCCTAACAAGTAGTCCACAATGGTGTCATAGTCAGACTCGAAAAAGTGTATATGTATGACTAGACCCAGACTCAGTTGTGTTGTAATGAATGACTCTGGTGTGACATAAATGTGTTGTCCCCATGGGTGTTGCACCCAGGCTTTAGAGAGTCAAGAACAACAGCAGGCTTAGAGTTGGATTAAGATCAACAACACAGATATGTTGCTATACATATACAACAGCATATTCACTGACAGATACAGCTGGGCAACTGCAGGATTGCTAGTCTAGTGTCGAGTTTGACCTTGTAGTCATTCATTTCAGTTTCCTCTGGAGTGAATGAACAAGAATGAATGAGATTTTACAGATGAAGGATTCCTCTACGCTTTTCAGCACAGATTAAGTGAATCCAGGATCATTCAAACATGTAGGGTATTTAACCCGGAAACATGCCCGTGACCCATTCTGCAACTCAAACGACAGATTAAGAAACTTTAATATAGACAAGTGGTCTCAGACACTGACTCTGGATCACAAGGACTACTTTAGAGAGCTTTGTGAATACAGGCTTAAATTGGAAGTTTCTCTTTTCCGGCACAGGAGCCAGAATGACATAGCCTTGCTTCTGACCCGTTTATGTGGAAAACTTGGGCAGGCTATGTTCCGCCAACCTGATTGCTTCATAGGAAAAAGTGAAACGTGGGGAAATTTGACTAAAATAACGTGGTGTGTTATGTTGTCCTGCCGATTTACAGGATCTATATTTGACAGCGTTTAGACAAAGTTGCCAGACGATTGGCTTCCTATGCTGCAGGTGAAAAGGAATTTTAATGACTCACTTTTTCACCTCCCTTTACGTAAAAACCTGGCGAGGCAAGTCTACCTGAGGGAGGGAGAGTTAGTGAGTGAATGAACTAGCAAGAGGGGGAAGGGGAAAGAGGAGGAGAGGGAAAGGGCGAGCGCTTTTATACACACACACACAGCTCAGAGTCAGTCCATCAGTGTTTGGTGAAGGTTGGGTACCCCCACAGCCTATGCCATTAACCTAACCACCTTGAATGTCACAAAGCTGTCCTTTATGGAGGCATGCTGAGATACATTTCCCCCTCAGGGAGACCAGGGAGGTAGTGTCTCAATATTTAGACAGGGGAATGGGAGAGAGAGGGTTACAGACATAGAGGATCACAGTACAGAAAGCAGAGAGGGTTACACACAGGGAAATAAAACAGTACATAAAGTGTTGGGAATTGAGCCCAGGCCCACAAAGTCAGCATTGGGCAGGTTGTGTGGTTTTTCTTAGGGAGTTCCCTGTCCTCTCCCCTCCTCTTCTCTCCTGGTATTCAAACTGTTTGTTGAGTGTGCTCTACGTAGGCAGGTTGGGCCGGGCAGGTTGCTAAGGAACAACTGAGTCATTGGAGGATTGACTAAGCTACATTTTGTAACTGTGAGGACTGTTATGCATGTCAACGTTTAACTTGGTAAGGTCTCTGTGCCTCAAAGAAAGACACTTAGTGTTGGATTACAAATTTGGTCTGGGCTTTCTAAAAGTATCTTAGAGTAAAATCATCAAAAAAGATGTAGCACAAGTCAAGAGAAACTTGGCTTGACCTAAAACTGTTGGTTCTGCTTCTGTTGACATATGGTTCTGTTGACATATCTAATAATATTGACCATATTTGTAGGCTCTAGTTTGACTTAATGTATTTGGCTTTATTTATTTATGCAGAATAATGTGGCAACACTTCTCTAAGCACTATGATGTAGTTAGTTTTGGTTTCACTTTCCTCCGTTCAAGATGTTGCAGTGAGAAATTGACACTGTCAATTGACACCGACATCAGTGACTTAAGTCTCACCTTGGCTGTCAACTTTCACTGCTGTCTGAGGATCAACATACACACACACACACACACACACACGCACACACACACACCCTGCTCGTCTGACTGGTCTCAGGGGAGCACCAAGCGTACAAGCGGCCTTGTGTGTCCTGGTCATAGACTTCCATTCATTCTCAGTGGGCTGTTGAAATCCTTACAGGCGCTCAGGAGGATTAGGTTTCAGTTGGCGAGTGCCAGTACCTGCTGCCATTGTTTGTGTGTGTGTGTGTGTGTGTGTGTGTGTGTGTGTGAGAAAGTGTGTGTGTGTGTGTGTGTGTGTGTGTGTGGTCGCGTAGTTGGTAATGCAGCCGGTATCTAATCTATGTTTTTCTCCCTAGGGTTGACAAGGACAGGAGTGGAGTGATATCAGACACAGAGCTTCAGCAGGCCTTATCGAACGGTACGTGTCCTTCTCTTTGTCTGTCCCTGTCTTTCTCTCTATTTGTCTCTTTCTGTCGCTTGCTTACTCTTTCTCTTGCTTTATGTCTCTCCAATCTCTGTCTTGCTTTCTCTCTAGTTCTGTGTCTGTCTCTCTCATTCAAGTGCTCTCTCTCTCTCTCTCTCTCTCTCTCTCTCTCTGTATATCTCTCTGTATATCTCTCTTTGTGTCTGTTCCCTTCTCTCACTCTCTCCTTCCTCTATCTGTATTTTCCATCTTTATTTTTTAACTCTCGCTTTCTCTCGCTCCCACATCTCTTCGTTACACACCATTGGTCTCCGCCACACTCTTCTTTCATTTCAGTAACTGCCAAGCAGAAAATGGATTGGGATTTTATTTTTTTTCCCAGAGTGGCAGATGAACAGAAAAAGGAGTGGAGTCTTATTTTTGTCCCCGTACAACAGACAAGAAGGTGAAAAGTTTATCAAGGTAGCTTCAAAGGAAACACTTCCTGCTTCCTCTATGAGGCAGGAAATGTGTCTCACAATCGCTGCCACATGATTGCCAGCTCAACACTATGCCTGGTCTCTTAAACTGTGTGGGTGGCCTTAAAACGGACTAAAAGGGTGTATCATAGACCTACTTCTGACAAGATGATGAGAGAAGTAATAAACCTGGGTCCCAACTAAGGTGAGAGACTGTATTTCTCATTTGGTTCCTTGGGAAAAAAGGTTGTCCATGTGTGGTGTTGATCAGGGACCAGCTTTCTTTTTACCATTAGTGGGGAAATTGAAAATCTGTCAAGGAACTACATCACTCAAGCACAAGAACTTTGTTGAAGAAAATTACTAAAAGTTTTTTTGGTACTGTAGAATTAGAGTGCATCTGGGAGAGATGGAAAACTGAGAGGAAACAACATAAAAGTTGGTGTGAAATGACCCAGGGATAGAACTTGAGGATTATTGCTGTGGTGTGGCTATTAAAGTGTGAATCCCTCCTGGTCCTGTGTATCTCAATGGTTGGAGCATGGCACTAACACTGACAGGGTTAGGGGTTCCCACAGGGGTCATCTATACAAAAATGTGTACAGGCCTGGCAGTGCAAGGCGCATTGGGTAAAAACATTGAATACATGGCACAAGCTATGTTCTCTTTTCAAATTCTGGCAAGTAAAATCATTTTTACACTTGCTTGGACTAAAAAGAGTTGTCACAAGTAATGAGCTGGTAAAGTTTCATTCTCCATGCCCACACCCAACTCAACAGTCTATACTAGCATGGCTTTCAAAACCTGCTACTTGACCTTGGTCTCAATGAGACCAGAAAGTTGAAATACGGCAATGATTAATAAGACATATATTTGGAGAGTAGTTTGCTTCCCCCCATTCCCAGACTAACACAGGTTGAGTTTGTCTCCTCATCAAAATATAATGAATTTCTCATCAAGTTTATGGGAGAATTGCTCTCGGAAACTCTGCTGCTTTTCAAAGGCTTTTGGACAGATTACTCTCCTCGGAAACACATTTTTCTGTACACACACAGAAGTGTTGAAAACGGCAGCAGTGAAAGAAGCTGTTATCAGGCTGTGCAGTGGCTCTGGCTCAGCATACTGATTAGTCTGAGTGTGTGTATTGTGCATACACGCACAAACGCCTGCATGTGTGTGACAGTGTTTGTGTGTGTTTATTTGTGTCTCTGTTCATGACACGAATCAGATTTAGTCTGCATTTGTTTTTTCAGATTGGGCTTTTCTCTGTGTGTGTGTGAGTGTATATGTTGGTGTATGTGTGTGTGTGTGTGTGTGTGTGTGTGTGTGTGTATTGTGCAGTGTTCCTGGTCCAGCTCCCTACAGTTCATTAGCCTGACTGTGATATGAAGCAGGGCCAATGGAGCTGAACACAAACTGCGCTCTATCCTATCCTGCAGTTAGCTGGCTAGCTAAAGCCACCAATCCTGCCACAGTCTGTAGGTGCTCTCCTGACCCTGGGGCTTCGCTGTTGCTGTTTACACTCCTCTATCCTCTACTCTCTCTCTGCCCAAATATTCTCTCTTCTTCTTCTCGTCTCTTTTCAGTGTTCAGTTTTCATTCCTCTCCTTGCATCTTTGAAATCTGCCTCTCCTGTCCTTTTCCTCTCCTACTCTGCAAAACATGTCCATTTTAACAAGTCGTTTGGTTTCCTTGAATCAAGTCACATTGTCTTGATACTAGTGAAGCAATCTGCCTTATTTCAAGAAATTGTACCTTGTTGTGAGAAAATTAAGGAAAGCAAGATTTGAATTTGAGACTACATTACTCCATAAAATTGACTTTTTGCAGTGTGTCAACTCTGGCTTGTATCTCTCCTCTCTTCTCAATTCCCAGTTCCTCAGGAGGGTATGGCGCTGGCTCAGTGCCTGCTGTGTCCTTTCCTCTCGCTTTGTCTGTTTGTCCTCTCTCACTCTCACCCTTGCTCTCTTTCTCACTCCTGCTATGTCCTCCTGCTTTTTCTCCTCTTCTCTTTCTGTTTATAGTCCTCTCCCCTCCTTCCTCCTCATCCGTGGTGTGATAGCGCATCGTCCTTGATGAGAAACTGATTGGCTCTGTGCCGCATTTCACTAGGCACTTTCATTACACCAAATATGTGCATGTGTGGGCGCGTGTGTGTGTGTGTGTGTGTGTGTGCGCCTTTTAGCTATGCAATTCTCCATAAATATGGAATTGTTTTGGCCTCCCTTCTCTCTGCAGTGAATAGCTGTCATACCGACTAGCCGTCATGCTTCCCCACTCTTCCCCACACACAGATTTATACTCCCTTAGTTATTTATTTTATTGTGTAGGAGCAGTAATAGCCACTAAAATTGCTGACAAGAGTGAGAGGGAGCACACTTACTGTGCAAATTGCAAAGTTGGCTGAATGGCAGGACCTTACCCCTACATCTTGTAAAACCAGTTACACTGGGCAAGTTATATATAGATTGCAAGTTATATATAGATTGATTGAGTTGAGTATGGTCTAACTCAACTCAATCAATCTATATATAACTTGCTTTTTCCTGGACAGCGCCAAGCTTTTCATTATCATCTTCCTGCTTGTTTTATCAGTCTTCAATCTTTATGTTTAAGCTGACATGGGGATGAGATGCTTTATGCACTCACTGTGTTAGACTCAATCATTTTTAGCTAACGGTCTGAGTTAGGGGGAGGGGAGCGAGCAGTAGTGCTGTTCATGATTGAATGGATGCCTTGAGCATGCTGGTCTGCAATATACAAATCTTTGTTGTCTTGCAAAGGTGTTATCAATGATTTGGCTGTCATAAAACATTTTCTATACATGCTACACAATCTCAATTGTCAACTCCAGTGGGGAGATGAATAAAAATGGCAAAACTGAAAACTAATCAGTCAATAAAGCAATGTTGATGATGGTGACGTGGACATTTGATTATGATGTTCAGGGCGATGAAGATCATGATCATTGCCTGTCTGTCTTGCCTTAATTTTATGGGGAATTTATATTTATTTGTTTGTTGGTTTTGCATCTCGAGGTTCAACGTTTTCCGGGATGTTACGCATGTGTTTTGGTTCAAATATGTGAGATTTCTTTGTGAGGTGTGTGGTTGAGCATGTGGGCTGTGTGACAGAAAGTGTGCATGTGCATATGTGCTTGTGTGCTTTAAGTTTGTACGTGTGAGCGTTGAATAATTGCAGGCGTGTGTGTGTGTGTGTGTGTGACCACAGAGGTTTGACTGAGCTCCACCAGAGGGCCGGTGTGTGTATTGCGGTCAGATACCCAGTTTTTCCACACGCCTGCCCCTCTGCTCACCTCCTTTCCTCCATCCCTCCCTCCCTCCTTCCCTCCCTCCGCTTCACCACTGGGAGTTGAGCTAGGCGGTGAGAGAGCCTAGTGTGTGCGCTGGACAGAGGGTGCCTTGTCCCGGTTGGCCATCAGAGTGACACACACACACACACATATCTCAGCCTTACTGACCACCTCACACCGGGCAGCTGCAGTCTGTCTGGCATACACTGATGACCTCACAACTAGCTGCTGGTGTGTGTGTGTGTGTGTGTGTGTGTGTGTGTGTGTGGAAGAGGTCAGTATGACTGGAAAGATGACTGCATGTCCTCCTCTCCTCTACCTCCTCTTCTCTGTACCTCCTTTTTTGCCATTTTTGTGATACCTCCAACACTGAACCAGTGTTCATAAAGCTGTTGGGAAAAGGATTTCTGATGTAGGATCACATAATTTCTGATGAAGGATTTGTTTGGCTTGTTGGCTACTCATCTAGCTGATCTAACTGTTCCCATGGTCCTTTATGTGCAGCGTCAGTTTCATGACCATAGAAACAATGAAACCCTTTCCAAACCTACTGCATAATTTCCAAAACATGTTGTCATCACTCAACAAATGACTCTGTTTTCCTGAAAAGCTGACTTCTGTGAGATATGAGGTTTTCATTTGACAACAGCAAAAAAAACCCATAAAATTACTGTGGCTTGGTTTCACAAATTGGTCTCACATCAGTACGCCTAAGATACTTTATGTGTATTGGCTTAGATCAGCACACCAATTTCTAGATACTGTATGGATATAGATTCTGGCCCCAGCCCCAGCTTCACTCACGGCCCCATATCTAGTGTCTTTATTTAACGCTGACCCAAACTGATCTGGGCTTGTGTCCCCAAATCATTGTAGCTCTTACCAGCTAGTCCTAAGGTCATCCGTGCCCCATTGTCAGTCAAGCAAACACTTAATTTTGACTTTTTTTTCCTACTCACTTCAGCACTTTTTCCACTGAAAGGCTGGCTGAGCTGAAAATAAATCAACAAGAAACCCAATTTTCTGTATTCAGTTTGGCTTGTAACTTTTTTATGATTGCCTATATTTCAAAGAGCACCTCATCTAAGCTCTTATGGCTCCCAGTGCAGCCTGGCTTATAGCTGGTGTAGTTCAAACTTTGCCATGAAAGTAAAAACAAGCAATCACGTACAGCACAGTGAAAAACAGGCTCCACAGTATGATGACGAAATGTTAAAAAAAGTCTGCAGATGCAGTTTTAGGGTCTGCAGATACAGTTGCAGGGTAGAATCTTAGGTCAGCGAATGTAGGCTAGCTAGTTCAAGTTACTGCAGCAAAAACAACAGCAAATCTTTTCTTCTCTTCTCTTTTCATGTCTCTTGTGTTCTCTATTCTACTCTTCTCTTTTCTTGTCCTGTCTTTTTTTAGCTTCTTTTCTTCTCTTGTCTCTTTTCTCGTCTTGTCTTCTCTTGCCTTGTCTTTTCCTATTCTCTCTTCCCTGCTTGTCTTCTATTTCTATATCACTCTCTTCTTCTCTCTTTTGTGTCTGCCTCTGTGCCTCTCAATCTCTCTCTCTAATTAAGTGGGATGGTGAGTCAGCAGGATTTCAGGTGCCCTACTAAATCTTAACGTCTTGTGGTAAGAGGTGAGAGAGCAAGGTACGCTGTAAAATAACTGCTAAGTCAAATAATATTTGTGCTTTACGCTGTGATATGACAGGTGCCTTCAAGTCTTTACTTTTTGAAATGACCATGAATTCAGCTTAGCTTTCACTCCTGTTCTGGTGAGATATTGTTGAGGTGATATCATTGGTGTAAAATCTTATGAACTCTTATTTAGCTCTCAACCCCACCAGATGATTGATTACCATTTTGTACTTAATATGATATATGCCATTAGGTGGATATTTTTATGCTCTGCTCCTTACAGCACATTATTAGTTTGGGTGGACTTTTGGGAAATCAAACTCAACTTCTATCACTCTACATTCAGAATGAAAGGTCAGCCAGCGTATTACATCGGAAATTACAGCAAAAAGCAAAATGACACCATATCTTAGCAAAAGCATAGATGGTGGTTGTGCAATACGTAGTAGTGGCACACGTCAGCTTTCCACTTTACAGGTGAATGCAATGAAAGTTGCAAATGCCTCCAATTTCACTAGTCCATACCTACATTTTCAGTAATGTTAAATGTTCCTCACTAGGTAAAATTTGAATGCAACCACCGAAGTGCTCCATGTCTTTCTGCAACGCCGTGGTTTTAACCAGTATTCTTGTGTCTCACAGGCACGTGGACTCCTTTCAACCCAGTGACCGTCCGGTCCATCATTTGTAAGTAACTACTGACATACCAAACTCATTCTTACACAATTGACCTGTGTCCTAAGTCTATGCCAACCCTTGTTTATTTGTGACCTCTCCATGACAACTGACACATTTAATTTAGTTACTGAGCAATCAAGTGGACTCAGTTTAGTGGAAACCTGCAGCTATCAATAAAAGCAGGAAAAAAGAGCATTTGGAAGGAAATGTGAAAGCTTGTTTCAAAAGGCAGCTGCTGATTGCCTTGGACTCCATGTATTGATCTGTTTACACTCTTAAGCCAGCTGTAATGTGCACTTCAGGCTACTGTCTATATACTTTACTGTAGTTGTTTATCTCTTACCCTGGGTCTCATATGTATTTAATTTCCTTTTTGTTGTGTGATTTGTAGAATAAATCCCTATAAGTTCCTTCGCCTCCCCTTCTCAGTGTACCGTATGCAGTAAATCCATTGTTTAATGGTCCCCCAGCACCAATCATATCCTGTGATAACACTCCCTTTGTTGGGAGGTAATTGGATTGAACCACAGGAGGGGGAGGATCAGCAGTTTTTCACCGTCAGTCATAACCCAGTCTTGTGGCAGTTGGATAGTCAAGTGTGAGCAGTCACTCTTTCTGACCCATACTCTTCACTTCAGTTCTCTGACGGCCCTCGTAAAGGGATATGTCATTCCATATTTGCTCTCATGTCACAGGATTATCCCTTAGTGCATGATGATGTCCACTACACTGTGTATGACCTTATTCCTGACCTCCCCACTGCCTCTCTCCCTCTTTCCCCCTCTCCCTCAGCCATGTTTGACAGGGAGAACAAAGGCGGGGTGAATTTCAACGAGTTTGCTGGTGTGTGGAAGTACATCACAGACTGGCAGAACATCTTCAGGACCTATGACCGAGACAACTCTGGCTTCATTGACAAGAACGAGCTCAAACAGGCGCTAACTGGATTTGGTGAGCAGCAAAGTATGCTTTAGTATCTAAATTTGATCATTACGGTGGAGCCTGTGGTGATGGGACTGTCCCTGGGACTGTCCTTTCTTTGGGTCAAAAGGTCAGATGTCGTCTTTTCTGTAGCCCTGTGTGTCTGGATAAAGCGCCATGCCATGGGTATCCTCTAGTGTCTGTTTGTGTGAGAACAGTTTTCTTAACTGGTTAGTCTGTCTTCAGATGTGAGTTTTGCATGCTTTCTGGATTTTTCTTTTTCCTTGTTTGTGACTCTGTGCCCAGTGATGCCATGCTGTGACTTTGAAGCGAAGGCTTGGGTTCAAAGTCAGTAAATGCTCAAAAAAGCCATAGGAAATATCTTATTCACATGTTGTCTCTTTTATAAGTTCCTTTTTAAACCTGAGGAAATGGCTCAATGAAACAGATGTGTGTGGAACTGACGGTGGCCCTGCTGTGTAGGTTACCTTTTGTCAGACCAGCTATATCTGTCTGGGGATATGTTCACAGCAGGAAACAGGCTTTTTCCATCCACAGTGCCTGGTTATTGTTTATTGGTTATTGATTTGTAGATACATGAGTAGACAACTTAATTCACCAGTGTTTGGTAGCAAGTGTTAACAGTCCTCCATAGACAAGTAGTTTCTGAGGAAAAGGACCTTCAGTATAGGAGAAAAACTATTCAGTGCATGATGTTTGTTGTTGTGAAGACTAATCGTCAGCTATAGAGTGACAGGACCTTGACCTGCTCATATTGTCCAACCGCTATCAGCATGTATCATAATGAACACAAACCAAAATATTCAAATCCAGTCAAAAATTAAGATCTGAAAAAATAATGTAAATTTGAAATGCAAAATGTGTGGGAAGCCTGTGAAGAGATGTGCATGGTGTTAACGTCTCTCCTGTTCTGAGCAGGGTATCGTCTGTCAGACCAGTTCTACACTACACTGATAGAGAAGTTTGACCGCCAGAGGAAGGGACAGGTGGCCTTTGATGACTTCATCCAGTGTTGTATCGTACTACAGGTAACATACTATAACAAACCCATACTATATTTAGTCATATGTGTATGCATACTGTGTATAGGATGTCCTTTGAATAGCACTTGCGCTTGACTTGATAACCATCATTTTCCAAAGGAAGGTTGACTCAGCATCTTCACACTCACACAATAATAGTGGCCACTGCCCAGTGTGACCACAGTCTCTTACGGGTGGCCACTCTGTCCGTTGAAGTGCCCCCTGAAGGGCTCTTCAGCAGTAGGTTTTGAAGTGCCGCGTTCAAGGGCTCTCAACTGCAGCTCTCGTAGGAGGGGAGACTGTCACTCATTCACTTTCCCTGCCCAGATTTTTCCAGCTGGTGTGAGGATTTGAATTGGTGACGTTGTGCTCACACGCCTGCATCTCAGACCTTTAGGCTGCCAATGCCCCAAAGTAGTCAAAAAACTACGACTATTGAAAGAACCGATGGTTAATGCCTATGGTGTGGTAATAGATGCATAAAATGGCACAAGAATACTGTGAATACATACATAGTCTTAAAACATGATTGTTTAAACGTGACATCTATATGAATGAGTTTATCTATATTTATTTACTTATCCAGTGTGATATCTGGATAGTGATATTGCTGTTTGAAGCACAGTAGATGTAGTAACAAGGCTTTGTGTTGGAAGGAACCCTTTGCTAGAAAGGCAGCTGACATTGGTAGTTGTAATCAATTAAATTTAATCGTCTGAGACATTTTGCTATTATTTAAAAAAAATAAAATCCTACATTATCATCTCTCCTTTCCACAGAGGTTGACTGATGTGTTCAGGCGGTACGATACGGACCAGGACGGCTGGATCCAGGTGTCATATGAACAGTATCTATCCATGGTCTTCAATGTCGTATAACGCACACAGATCAGCACAAAGGAGCACAACTGGACACAACTGTGCCAAAGCCACCAGCCCCTCTCCGGATGTCCCCCAGGGTGGACACTACAAGATATTTTACATCAAATTTTTAGCCTCAGTTAGTTAGGTTGTCCCATGCAAATTTATAGAATCGGTACAGGGAAACTTGGGGGATCCCCGTATCAGTTCTGGGATTGGACCACCCCCAAGTTGACAACATTTGTCTGGAATACTTGATTTGTTTAAAAAATCTTGTAGTGTTTTGTAAGATGACCAGTCTGTGATGAGTCAATGTGATGGGGACTCTGGGTTGCGGATGTATGTGGAATATTACGGACATTACCCTGTCTGTCTGTCTTGTCAGTCTGTTAATGTCCATAACGTTTGTTTGTTGTCTTAATGATAGTTGTTATTATTAAAAAAGACCCGAGTATCTGTGTTTAGGGTAACAATTATGCATTGTAAATATCATTTAGGATACATTGCATGCTTTTCAGGGAAATTGAACCCCACGTTAAAGCATGCTTTCTCTTTCTCTTGTCTTTTCCTCAGACCTGTTTTGCTCAAAGCCATGTTTACAAATACTGTGAAAGCAGGTAATGACCTGCTTTGAGATTCACTGACATGCCAGCTTACATGCCATATTTGTATAAACTTATTTTTAACCAGCAAATCTATAAATGTTGGAACGTATAATTTTAGGTAGAAGATAAGCATAAATACGCCTTTAGTATGGCTTATTTTTTGTGCATGATGCCTTAAGATCTGTAACAAAACACAAAAGAGGAATCTCTTTTATTAAAAAAAAAGAAAGTCTTAAAGGGAGTTTTCTTTGATTATTTTCAGTCACAGATGACTACAGGTTCGCATTACATGGAAAAGAAAATTTCAAATGGCTCAATTCCGCCCTCTGCTGTATGCTCGGAGCATTACTTCTGCAATGCGCCAAGGCTGTATCACAGAACCTTGTGCAGAGTTTCTATTTCTACGGAGGTTATAAAGTGTTGCACGTTTACTTCAGCGTTTGGTTCAGTCAAAGATAGTGTCTGGTTCAGGTTGTAATTTCTCAACGTTTGAGTTTATTCGTGATAGTTTATGCTATTACACACTTTATGAGTATCAAATGTTTAGTTAGCAGTAACCTCTGTCCGTTCTGTTGAGAGTTTCCAGTTCATTAAGGACTGATTTATTATTTTTCTTTTTACCAATGGCTCTCAAAGTTTGTCAGACATGGACAGCGCTCTTACGAGCCGTCTATCAGAGAAAAACATCTGGACAGTCACTTAGGGTGGGTTCGGTGCAGAAAGGATACTGCAGCACTGCAGAAGGGGGTGAAGACGCAGGAAGAGGTATGTGGGGGGGGACCATGCAGTAACATCATAAGGGCGGCAGGGGGCAGCAGGAGCCGTGACGCCAGCACAGGCACGCACAGCTTGTTTTTATATGCCGCCAAACATATGTTATAATAAACGTTACTAATAAATGTTGCTAGGTGCTAGGAATGTAGGCTTACAAAACAAGATGGTGAACATTGTACAAGGCTGACAGGCTTCTTTCTAAAATGACAGCTAGAAATTATATAAAAAGATCAAAGAATAAAAGGCAATTATAGGTAGGAGATAACTAAATCAAGAAATTTGACGTTGACGTTTTCATATGTTTAAATGATTTCTAAACAAATGAAAACTCTTTGATAACCTTCCACAAATATGGATGTGGCCTTTGTCCACAACAGATTAAGATAAGATTAATCTAAATTGCTCATATAATAAAAATCATTGTGATCAAAATAAGTTACACATTCTCAGTGACATTCAACTCTCAATGTCAGACCAGAAGGTTAATGACCACTTAAAATATAAATGTATGACTATAAACTGAATAAAAGTTAGAAAATAGAAAATCACTGACAGGGAAATACATGAACTTGTAGATCTGTGAGCGACACTAAAATGTTTCTTCTGTTCAGATGAAACAACTACCCCTTACCATTTGCTGTGTATGTTTCACGTGTTACTGATCATGGAACTAATTCAGGTTTTTAAGGCAGCACTATTTATGTATCTAAAACAAACCAAGACTTTAATCCCTGTAGGAAGATAACTTTGAGGATCAATTTCAATCAATTTGGACCAAAATCAATTTGTGTGGCCACGCCATCAAATTCGAATCAGGCAAATGATATCAAAAACACACTAGCTGTCAGCAGTTCATTGGCCTGGAAAGTGGACAACCTTCTATCCCCCTCACAACGTGAAGGAGTCTGAAAATCCTGGTTTCCCCTGCGAGGCCAAGCGGCGCTAACCCAGAGCTTAACTCATCATATGCTTGGTTCTTCTGGAAATTACACTTCTGTGAATATTTCTCCATGGCCCCTTTTTATCTTCAAATGTAACTAAATTACACAGAGTCATAGCATCATACTTCACTGATCCTCATAGGGAAGTTCTGCTCCACAGGAAGGTCAAAGGTCAGGGTCAGCTGCAGTACAGCACCCCTGGAGCTGGTAGGGATCCAGTGTCCTGTTCAATAACACTTCAGCAGGGCAGATGCTTGGCAACATGGAGGCTTGAACATGGGTGGTATGGTTGAAAAGCTGTTTCCCTCCTCACTACGCCACCCTGCTGCTCACATTTTTACTATTAGAATAATATTATTATGCTGCACCAGGCCTCAACTTCACCCGAACAGCCAGTCTAGCCAGAAAACACGCTGATCTTTGTCACTATTTATCTAACTGTCCATACACTGGGGACTTGAACAGTAGGGAGTGAAGCCAGGAAGCTGTCAAAAGCGTAGCGGTAGGGTGGCCTAGTGGTTAGAGTGAATGTCCCATGAACAAAATGTCACAGGTTTGATCTGCTGCAACCGGAACCTGTGCTCACCAACAGCCGCGTGTCCTTGAGCAAGACTCTGAACCCCTGCTCACTCGACGTAAGTCGGAAAGAGTCCGTGTGAGTGTGTGTGTGTGGGGGGGGGTAAGAGTCCGTGTCAGTGGGGGTCCGGGGCCTTGTTCTTGAGGCAGATTGCAGCCAATCACCTTCTCTGCAGTGCGAATGATACGCTGC
>OOFE01000870.1:4774-15203 GCA_900323365.1 Monocentris japonica | reverse complement strand
CTCTCTCTCTCTCTCTCTCTCTCTCTCTCTCTCTCTCTCTCTCTCTCTCTCTCCCTCTCTCTCTCTGCCTCTCTACCTGTCATCAAGTCCATTCACACAGGACGATCTACATTCCACTTCCATCACCTACTGTGTGATTTGTGCTTATTGTTTTTGGGTCAGTCTCTTACGAAGCATTGCGGTCCTCATCTGTTGCCGTGCTTCTATTTCCCTGTCACTCTCTGTCATCAGTTGTGGTCTCAGAGCAAAGGGCGTCCGTGATCACCGTGGCGATAAACCGTCCCAAGGTGCGTAACGCGGTGAACCAGGAGACGGCGAGGCGTCTGCTGGAGGAGCTGGAGGCCTACGACAGAGACCCAGCGCTGAAAGTGGCCATCCTGCACGGCAAAGGTGAGAGAGTGAGAGATGATTCCTTTATTGATTCCTGGATGGAAGGCTGGTCAGGAATCAGCGATTTGCTTAAGGATACTTCAGCAGGGAGGATGTTTGCTGACCCAGGTTTTGAACTGATGTCCTCCAGGAACTTATTTCTTCCTTTACCTTCCTTCTTCTTCCCATTTAACTGCCCCTCATCGTTTCATCTCTCAGGGTTCCCACTGGTCAGGGAATTTCTGGAATATTATGGAATTTTGAGCATTGGTGCATTCCAGACAGGGAAAGATTTTCAGCTGTTTTTTCCCACAGTAAGCCCAACTGTAGTGGAAACCCGTCTGTTTAGCCATTTACAACTTTTCTGAGCTGAAAAACATAAACAAACCAGGAAGGAAGAACATCTTCAGGCTAGGGGAGTGCTCCGAGTTAGTTATGGAAAGTCATGGAATAGTCTTTATTCTATCCCCTGTACGCCACCTCCTCTGCCTCCCTCTTCTCCCTTATCCTTTCCCTCATCCCTTCATCTCTTCCTCATATCTCACCTCTCCTCCATTCTCAACGCTTAACGCTCCTCCTCTTCCTCTCTATCTTTCTCTTCCTGCCTTTGCTCCCTCTACCTGGTTGCACCTTTTACTTTGAGTTGGATGCATAGAGTCCTTAGAGCTGGTAGAGGTGGCCAGAGCAGTGCACACACACACTCACCTGCGAGGGGGCCTGCACTATGTCGATCACAGAGAGCCAGAATCACGCCACGGCTTCTAATACCTCCAAAAATAATCATCACCCACACACTGAATGAGCCCCTTCCCTCTGGAACCTGGATCAACCTGGATCAACCTGCCCGTCTGCCTTGTAAAGTGCACTGGTCCCAAGAGACACCATATTTAATTTGAATGCTCTGGCACTTCAGAGCTTGGAGACTCGCCAAATGCAGGCTGCCGAGCACCACTGGTTTCAGCGCTGCACTGAAAACAGTGTCGGAGTGTAATTGGCTTGTGTTAAATGGGTTAGCAGTAAATAGCGCGATGGGTCGTTCTGGCAAAAGAGGCTCTTCTGCGATTCCCTGCCATGCCTATAATGTGCTTTTAATAGTCCCAGCGCACCTTCATTCATGTAGGTACCCCGGTAGTGCTGCCCTGACAAGGTGACCTTCGATGGTGAGTCGCAGTTCGTCCCGGGGAGGGTCCCGTTTGGACATGCTGTCTCTGCAAACATGAGGAAGCCATTTTGTTCAAATTAGCGCTAACATGATCGCTCTCTCCTCTCATTTTTCAGCGTGTTTAAGTGCTGTTGTTTTTTTTTTTTGTTTTTTTTGTTTTTTTACTTCTTGAAATTAACAGAAATTGCCTTCTGCAGGTTTTGAATACGTTGGCACATATTTGGAGTGTTTGGGAATCGTATTTCTGTAGACTTTAGTGGTCAGGTAGAAGCTGGACGCCAACCAGCTTCGTGGTACGCTGTCCAGGTCGCTACAGGGCCATGTTTAAATGAATGAATGTGCATCTAGGAGAATTAAATGAGTGAACAAATACAGATTTTTGTGACATGTAACTAGATCACTGTGACATTTTTGACTTTTTTTTTGGTCTCTGTGGAGAGCAAGAATCCAGTCCAGTCGTTACACGGAACAGAAAATTCACAGTACATCACTGTGTGGCCGTATAGTCCCCTGCAGACTAAACCCTGTCTGTTTTTTTTAACTTGTGGAGAGAGTTGCTCATGCCTACGGTTCACTGTTCAAATGTTAAGCGAAAGGAAGATCTCTCTCTCACAACGACCAAAGGGTTCACAAACAAACCAACTCCACTGTCAGTAAATCCGTGAAGAAAGCAGTTCAACGCTACTGGTCTTTTCTTCAACCGAGGACAAAAGGGTTTAGGCAGCTCGGTCACTTTGCTGCTCCCATAAACAGCATGACACACTGTTTTTATATAATTGCCCTGCGTTGACCCATAGCTGTAATCAAAGCTCTCAGTTGATGGGTTGATGGCTGGCGCACGTCCTCATTGTAATCGAGAGAGAGAGAGAGCAAGAGAGAGAGCGAGAGAGAGCGAGAGCTTTTACGAGCCCCTGCCTCAGCCTGTGACATAGTGTTTGTAGGCCTCTTGGGTAATGTTGTAATTACCACATGAATCCAACGGAAGGGGCTGTGGTTTGAGTATGTTAGTCTTCCATTAATGAGAATATTGGTGTGTGTGTGTGTGTGTGTGTGTGTGTCTGAGCACGTGCATGATTCTGTGTCTATGCATTGGGTCGCGGCTCTTTAGGGAAGAAAACGGTTTGTGTGCCAACCAGCCAGCCAGACCCATGCAAGCTGCTATCCAAATTGCAGCCCTCGGACTCCAGCTCAACTTGTTGTTTTTTTCATCCTCATCATTTTCCCTGCCTCTCTGACTTTCCAGCTGCAATACTTTGTAATTTTGTGGTCTCTTCCAGGAGGGAATTTCTGCGCTGGTTATGATCTGAAAGAGCTGGCCAATCACACAGCCTCCCTCAAATTGGAGCAAGATGTCACCAAGGGTCCCGGTCCAATGGTGAGCGCTGTTCAGGCTGTATGTGTGTATTAGTGAGGGTTATATCTGTATTTTTTCATAATATGAGGTCCAATATAAATCTAGCGGTAAAGGTTAGAGTTTGGGGTTAGGGAACAAAAGTAAGTCAGTGGAGTGCCCTCTTCTGTGTGTGTGTGTGTGTGTGCGCTTCGTTTTTACCGTAAATATTGTTTTTGCTTCTGTTGTTTTCTTGCACAATCCCGTGAGCATTGCCACTTTTCATTTCACTGCACATCCTGTATGCGTATGTGACAAATAAAGTTCTTGACTTGACTTGTGTGTTTGAATGTAGTGCATGTGCAGAAACCTCTTGCTCTCTTGGCCCACCCAGTATCACTTGACACAGAATGAAGATTCAGCACAGATGATGTACTGTAAAGCTATAAACACAGAAACCTCCAGAAAATCTGTGTGGAATGCATCTTAACTGAGGAACGTTTTTTGTAATTGAATGAAGCTCCTGTGCACTTTAATCATACGTGGAGGACAGAGCATCTTCATCAAAATACACAGCGTTTCATTTGTTCAGCGAGAACTTGGATCTTTTGCTCCCCTGATGTATATTTTGAGACACAAATCTGGAATGTTTTCAGTTGATAAGATTCATAGCAAAAAAGCATTAAATGAACTATTGATAACTAGACAGGCTTCTAACATACTTCTAACATTACTCAATGAAAGTGAAACAAAGTCTAATTTAATGGGTTTTCATTTCAGGCCTCAATGCAGTACAACCTAACAAATGTGAAAGTGTGTAGACGTCTGATATCCACTGTAGGCCTTATGCCAGTTTGATCTGACCTTGTTTTCAAGGTCAAGACCCTCCTTTGTTGTGTGACTGTTTCTTTTCTACAGGAAGCAATGCTGCCGCCTCGTTTAGGAAGTGTATTCCCTTCATGCTGGCTTCGCTGAGTGAGTGAACGCTGGCGTGCTTGAGTGCACGGACTCTGCATGTATTGTATTGTTTATGTGTGTGTGTGTGCGTGTGTTTAAGTGTGTGTGTGTGTGTTTTTCGACATACTAATTATGTTGTGTCCTCCAGGGTCCGTCACGTTTAGAGCTGTCTAAGCCGCTGATAGCTGCGGTCAGTGGCTATGCCGTGGCCGGAGGGCTGGAGCTCGCTCTCCTGGCAGATCTGAGAGTAGTGGAGCAGAGCGCCGTCATGGGGGTGTTCTGTCGAAGGTTTGGTATGTGTCCGCCTTGTACTACTACTGCTGCTGCTACGACTACTAGTACTGCTACTCATTCTTGTTCTACTACTTCTACTAGTATACTGTAGCTGATACTACCTCAGTTATTACTGCGATTGCATAGTCTTACTCTACTACTAATACCAATACTACTACTACTGGGACTACTACTGCCACTAATACTACTAGCGCTACCTCAACTACCACAAATACAAGTTCTTCTTCTACTACAACTACTATGTCTACTACTACTAGTATTAGTGCTACTATTAGTACTGCCTCAAGTACTACTACTGCTACTACTGCTACTACTACTAGCACTAACTCAACTACCATAAATACAAATTCTTCTTCTACTACTTCTAGTGCTACTACTTGTAATGCCTCAAGTACTACTAGTGCTACTAGTGCTACTACTAGTACTGCCTCAAGTACTACTACTACTACGCCTACTGCTACTAGTGCTACTCTTAGTAGTACCACAGCTACTACTGCTACCATTTCAGGTTTGTAGTAATAGTTGTAGTAGAAGAGTAGAAGACTTGTAGTAGAAGTACTGCTTTTACTAGCACTACTTCAACTTCTCCTACTACTTGTTCTTCTTCTGCTACTACTTTAGTTACTGTTACTAGTACTAGTTCTTCTACTACTTTTACTCTTTGTACTACTACTACTAGTACTACCTCAACTACCACTACTACTAGTGCTTCTACTACTACTTGTAATCTGAGTAGTTTTACCACTGGTGCTGTTTGTATGTGTGTGTGGTCACAGGGCTGAGGAGTAATGGACTGCATGTAAAAGGACTACAGCAATTTGAAAAATGAAGGTAACTGTAATGAGCTGGAATTACATGTTGAATTACTCCAAAACATGTTTGAAAGGGAAAAACAGTATTTAGATCCAGCATCACATAAACTCTCTCTCTCTCTCTTTCTGTCTCTCCTGCTTCGTATCTCATCGCTCCCTCCGTCTGTGTGTATACTTCTGTCTACAGAAATATCTTTTTGTTTTGTTGCATCCAAACATACATCATCATCCCTCTCTAATGCCGGGAAGTCAGCGCTGTTACTATTTTTCAACTCTGTTGCTCTCCGCTCTGTTATCACCCCAGCCTCCTCCTGTTTGTGTGTGAGGAGGGAGTCATAACGCGATAACACCGGTGACCATGACCTTCTGGCATCACGGCCAGAGTCTGCTGGGCAGCCTTGATAAGTAGAAGAGGAAGCAACCGACAGACGGGTTTCCACTGTGCGGCCAAACAGGGCTTACTTATTATTTATGTTGCACAGTTTCCCCATAAACAACATTTCCTGTCTCTTTTTTTTTGTTTTGGCATCTTGTAGCCAGCTGGCATGGTTTGCCCACTGACTTGGTTTCAAACGAACAAATAGTACTTTGGATCTTCTGTCGGAAACATTTTGAGCTAACTCTGATCCCGGCAAGTCCTGAATGGCCTCACGATGTAAAAGTTTCCCGTGTTGGAGCGTGGCAGCATCTCTCATACTGCTGTAATCGCTGCCGCCATTCTGCTGGAGTGCTTAAAATACGACCATGGTGTTTAAAAATACAACTGTTGTACTATAATTTACTGGCAGTGCTAGATTTAGAGCGTAAACATATAGAGCTTATCAGCCTGTAATTTGACAGGGGAGCATCCTGGCAGTGCCCTCATCTGTCTGTCTGTCTGTCTGATGCATTGGCAGGTCCTCTATGTCCCCTTTAGGTAATTAGTAGGATTGATGAGAGGGGAGACACAGGAGAAGACACATTCTGCCCGCATGGCGACGTGTGATTCCATCGACAGGGAAAAAGGATTATCGGTGCATCTCTGGACGCAAACTGGCAAACCTCTTTCAGTAGCAATCCCAATGTCAGTGTGTGCTCTGCGTATCGAACTCCTGGATGTCTTCCTTCAGTTCAAAACTATGTTAGGGAGGCACAATGAGCACTGCAGCGCTTTTGACACGTCAAGCAGCTGCCCATTTCCTCTCAGTTACTAATTCCCAGCCTCGCCGTTACCACAAATCTGCAAGACTTGTTTGTCAACACATTTGAGACGTTTCCTGCAGCTTAGATTAAACTGCTGCGGCTTTTTCAATCGGATGTGCCTTGAGCTGAAGAATTATTATTTAGCCTGTGGGTTTTCAGCCTTTTTCACACCCGTGCCGTGCCATAGTCGCATGCTGCGTGAACAGCGTGCCCCATCCACCCAAACATGTAGTTACTGTAGTTTAAAGTCTCTAAAACTACGGGTCAGCGCCCGAAATGGATTGTAGGCCTAACAAGACAAGGACATGAGCATGATTTAATGATCACGCATCCTAGGGGGGCAGACTCAGTTTCTCTGTAGGAGTCGTTAGCTGAGAGAGTTTTAGAGAACCAGCCTTTAGAGTGAAGAAAGAGACAGAAGCATGATTTTTTTTTTTACCAACATTAAACAACTGAAGACTCTTCTTCCCTCTCCCTTTACATCCAAACAACCACTGCTCAGTGGGAGCACAGTTTATTTAAAGATCCTGACTTGGGTGTTTCAGTAGGTTTGCTGAATATTTCTTTTTAATCTGCAAATTCTGTAACTGTTTTTGGGTCGGGCACAGATGGGAACAGCCTAAGGGAATCCCTGGTGGCTGTGAAGTCAAAAAACCCTCAGAGTCCCACTACAGCTCTCTGATGTGGGCCAAAGGCAACCACAAGGAACTGACAGCTTCCTGGCACGTGATTGGTTGCTGAACCTGTGGCTTCCTGTCTGGGGCCCCTCTGCCCCACCTAGGAGGAAATGAGGAGGAGGAGACGGTTACATCACAGGAGTCTGGTATTAGTGTACAATGTCCACTGCTCAGTAGAATTTTTAGAAACTTAAATGAAAAAAAACACCTTGAATGAAAAACCACCATGCTTACCTAATTCCCTGAAGCTATTTTGTTTCTGAAACCAGGGGAACATCATAAACCAAAAAAAAAAAGGCCGCACAGGAAAAGGAAACCTAAATGATTATTTTATTCCTGGTTTTTCCCTTTTTTCTGCAAAGGCGAAGATAAATCAGTCCAAGCATGGAGGTTGTGCAGAGTGTAAAAATCCTGAAATAAAGTAGAGACCCTCACTTTTCGTTGCTAAGATAAACATTGACTAAACTGATGAAAAATTCCCATTGCTCACGAGTTACCCCCCAGTAGTAGACCTGCAGCATCCTGTCAGCATGTCAGTGTCTCCTCCTTCTCTTTTCTTAAGCCCTCTATCCCGTCTGGAAGTGGGCTAGGGGACCAAGGCCAAAGAAGCAGCCAAGTGTTGAATGGAAGCTGTGCCCCAGTCCAAAGCTGACGTAACATCGGCCAATTCAAACAGCTGCTCAATGAGTTTGACGTGGGGATAGCATAGTCCAGTGAGTGCATCATCTAGATACAAAACCGTCCCTCTTGTTGAAGCGTTAGGTGTCTTCTCCATGAAGTGTGAATGGTCAGAGCAGTTGAATGTAGAAACGAATACCAGTCGATGTCCCCATTGGCTAAATTGACTAAATATGGCCACCAGCTTTACTTTTGTAATTTTCTAATTGTTTTTTCTAATACCCTTTAATTCAAACGTTTTGAATGAGCAGAACATGCTCCTCAAGTATTTTATTTTTTTCCTGATAGTTACGCCAGAGAAGTGAGTACAGAGTGTTGAGACAGCATAGATACACATGGCCTATTCAGGTATATTCAAGGTACAGTGTTAGTTAGTTTTGCCACTTCTTAATGCCTGATAACATTATGAAGTTTTATACCATGTTGTTGTCTATTGGTAACAGTAACTGCCATGTATGCCTCCTTTGACCCGTCACACAAAACAACATCTGAACCTCAGCATGCTGTCGCAGTAAGGAAACCATGAGAAGGCAATGCACTGTGGGATGGATGCGGAGGACTCATTGATGTCAATCTGGGAAGTTGCCATCTTTATACAAAACAGAGCCATGGTCTTAATAATTGGACCGTTGCTAATTGATCACACTGGTCTTACTGAAAGAAAACACTTTGCAATTAGTTGTGACGGCTATACTAACTCTATTCCAGCAACCACTTTCTTTACCACAATCCTTCTTTGGTATGGACGTCCAAGTTGTTATGTTATTGGACCATTCAGACCATCAAAACTCTGGTGCTGTTTCTGAACATAGTCAAGACCCAGTTAGTGGAACGGATGGTATGGTGGGGAGAGAGAGAGACCGAAAACGACCCGAACTGACAGTTCCCCTCCGCTCCCCTCCGCCTCAAAGAGAGGGCGAGACCACACCCTGGCAGTCGCACTGGGAGATCTGGACACAAATGTGTGCGTTTGTGTGGTCAGGACAGTTTTTGTTCCTGTTAGATCTGGTCACGATTAAACTCTCATGTGATTTTGTTTTTTTCTTCAGAATTCTGACACATTGTTGGCTATTTTCATGCACAGTTTGATACCCTATTTTTAGGCTAGTATAATGGCCCGCTTATACACGTTCCTGGTATTTACTCAGTGGGCGAAAGACATAAAATAAAGTTAATTGTGGCGCTCACATTTCACCCAGCCTAACCCAGTCTAGCCGCTTTTCCATGATTCCCAGCGATCATTTCAAAGTGAGCTTCTGATTGAAGGTCTTCTCCGTCCGCTTAGTCCGGATTTGTCCGGAAATCGCTAATCCACATCAAACTTAATCGCATTACCCTCATGGGAGTCCATTGTAGTGGGTTTTGCTTTGATGTGGTGGGGATGCCGGTACCACCACCAGCAACCCAGAAGACCTCAATCTGTTTTACTTCACACTCTTCACACAGCGCTCAGCTCAATAATAACTAGACTGGCTGGCTTACTGTCGCGTGGTGTGTGTGGGTGTGGGTGTCGGGTGCACTGATTCTGCGATACTTTATTGATCCCCCAAAGGAGAAATTCTCCTTTCTCTCTGCAGGGAGGTCAGAGGTCAGGGTCAGCAACAGGTCAGACCCCTGGAGCTGGTAGGGGTTCAGTGTCTTGCTCAAGGTCACTTCAGCAGGGCAGGTGCTTGCTGTCGCAGGGCATTGTTGTGTAGCACTGTGAAAGGAAACTATGGTGAAGCAGAAGTTTCATACTTTGATTAAATCTTTCATAACAAAAACTGAAAGGCACAGTCCAGGTTTTTAAACAGCCTATCTGGGTTATAATGCACCGTCCCTACAGCACATCCAAAAAGCACAAGCACCATTACTTGGGGTTTTAAAATAGCAGACATTAATACAATGCAATCTAATCCAAGAAAATTCAACTGAAAACAGTTTCTATGAAAAAATATTCAGCAGTCATTATTCAACTTTATACTATGCTGCAAAACCGTTTTGAAATGGTTTCAAATCAACTGTGTTTGATTTGTCAAAGAAATAGTTTTATCTGCAGATTTGCTGATACGTCCTGCTTGCAGGTAAGTGCTTTTTTTATGGAGCAAAAAGATTCTCAGTTCATGATGAATCAAATAGGCTTCTTACAGACCTGAACTGTCCTGTTCACATTTTCATAGGCCAACACATTACATCAAACTGTGTAGCTGGTAGATGAACTGCAAGTCTACTCCTCTCCTCCTGACTTCTCCTACATGTCAGTCAGATGATAAGCTGTGACAGCACCACTTTGCAGGAAGCGAACCGCCTCTTATATCTAGTTATTAAACAATAGACTTTGCTGACACACGCAAAAGCCCAGTTAAAACTTGACAATGGACTTTGAAGACTCTCATTCCAATATGTTTGGATCATTATTTTAAGGCAGTACAAGGATAATAAATGGCCTCTCATTTTTTTGCAGTGAAACAGCATTGCCAAGCATGTCCCACTAGAACTTTGAATACAGGATAAGAAGCCACCTCTCCCAACCTCAGTCGAGGTCTTTCAAGTCAAGCATGCCTTTTGAGTTAGAACAACTTCAAGGAGACGGTCCCCAACCTTTCAGCTCCCTTATTCATGTGGGACAAAGGACAGGTCTGTGTGTGTTCCTGCAAACAGGACACATCTGAGACGGGCCTATCAGAGAGAGAGAGGAGGGTGGGGGGTGTTGGAGCTGGAGACAAGGGCTCAGGATAAGAGGGGAGATCCTTCCGGTAGCTGATAGCAATGGTGCCGACAGCAGCACCAAAGACAGACGGACTGTAGACCAACCTGGCCTCGCTTTGTCTTTTGCTCTCTCTCTCTCGCCCCTTCCCTCTCTCAGTCCCTCTCTTACTCATTCTCTCTCCTGCCCTGTGTGCCTCCTGTCTTTGTGTTTTCTCTCCCCCCCTTCTTCCTATCCTTTTTCTTTCCTTTGCTGTAATCAAGGGTGATAATGCTGGACACG
>OOFE01000868.1:67008-78671 GCA_900323365.1 Monocentris japonica | reverse complement strand
TCTGTTGCTTTACAAGAGGAGGCAGCAATTGCTCTCTGTGGTTTTTTCTCTGTTCCTTTGACCTACAAAGACAGGATGGCAGAGACTTGAAGTGAGACAACAACATCTAACTGAAACCAGAAACAAGCAAATATCACACCACATTCTCAGTGGGACAATGAGCAGCAATAAAGGCCCGTACACATGACTCGTAATACAAGGTGAAAACGGATGGCCTAACCATCCTGAAAAGGAACAAAGAGGCTTCTCACCGTGGGAGTTGGGCTCTGGAAGAGTCTCTCTGGCAACCAAGTGCATGACAGTCGTTCGGCCTGGGGGCAGCTTTAGAGCTAGGCATCAAACAGAGATATTATGATTCATTATTGTTCACGCTGTTCCTAGTACAATCCTATTAAGGTGTTCATTATATGACGAATACTGGGTGTAAGCTGAGGTTTCCATTGAAATACATGGTGTTCTTAAAAGGCATGGTCACATGATGTTTGTGGTGCAGAGGTGGTCCTACCTCCCAGAGTGACGTTGCCATGAAGGAAGCGTCCCTGGAAGATGAGGCGCAGTATGCTGGGGCTGCTCACCTGCTCCTCCTCCCACCCTGTGAGCGGAAAAGGAATAAAAGTAGTGCATCACTTATCATCACTTAGTCCAAAGCCTGACTTCATCACTTAATGCAATCATTAGATGTGCTCCTGAAATGAATTAAGAGTATATGTATATCATTACAATTTAAACTCTAAGAACATTTTAAGGAGCGTTTGTTAGAGCTGAACATTTGTTTAGGTGTCAAACCCAATTATCAAAGTCATTTTGAGTGCAGACCTGATAAATTAGTGATAGTTTTTCACTCTATCATTTCTTGGTGGCAAGAAAACTGCCACCACAAAGTAAATGTGAAAATTAAGCCCTACCAATGGCTCACTTATTCATAGTGAAAACTGATAGTATATACAGTACTGTGCAAAAGTCTTAGGCACATGTAAACAATTCCATAAAGCGAACATGCTTTCAAAATTAACAAAATGAAAAGTTTCTAAATATAAAAAAAATTACTGTAAAGAGCAGTAATGTAAAACCCTAATGCAGAAAACAAAAAAATAACATCTCACACCAAATTGATTTTTACACAGTACTGTATAACCTGTTAGCATAAAGCTAGCATGTTAGCATAATAGTCTCCTACAATCAGATAGAGTATCAAGCACAAGTAATAAAATGCTTGAAAATACAAAGTGAAACTTGGGACAATGGGCAGATTTGTGCTATTTTTCGAACTTGATGCCCTTAAAACTTACCCGCAGGCCAATTGTCAAATACATGCTTGGCAATGTCTGTGGCCGAGTCATTCGGGGAGAAAGTAAAGTCTTGTGTTTTCCCACTGACCAGAATCAGGCGGAGATTCACCTAAAACAGCAACAAAAAAAAAATCCAAATCAGTCTATAAAAATGCCACATCAACCAACATACAACACCATAAAAAGTTCCATAAAAATTCTGCTTAATTAGTCAGGATGGAAACCCTCCATTTCCTCTAACCTCAACAGACATGAGGTGACCTTCAGAGGGCTGTGAAGAGATGGGCATTCCAGTCTAATTAGATTTAACCACTGCAGATCTCAGCCCTTTGACTGGGCTGCTTCATTCAGTGAGGGCTTACACTGAAGTGAGCCCCTGTAGCCACAGACAGCTACAGATAAGGGTGGGGCTGAGGGGGAAGAACACTAGCTCTTTAGTTCCAGGGGGCTGCGAGCTCCACTCCGGGCTGTTGGCCTAATGCGATAACCCCAGGTGTCCCAGACAGCCCAAGGCCACGTTATTAAATTTACATGGCCAATGCATAGCCTTGGGGGGTACTGTGTGTGTGTGTGTGTGTGTGTGTGTAGAGAGTCTCTAATAGAGGGGGCTTCCTTCCTCTTCTCCTGGCAACTATGTAAACCAATATGTTTAAAACAAACCACAAAAAAATAAAAAGGAATTCCTCATGTAACACCTGGAAGGCCTTGTGGGATGCTCCTCCTTAAAATAAAATTTAAAAATATTATAGTGAAGTCCCTTATTTTTCATGCAAAGCACAACACTATAAAATTAAAAAAATAATTCCAATTACAAATAGAGACACAGGTTTTTGTACCATAACCATTAATGATTATTAATCTGATAGTGAAAGGGAATAAAGCTGGCTTGGAAACTGGCTTCATAAAGAGAAGTCTAATGAGGTAGTGAAAGCAAGAGACGGAACACAAAGTCTGTTTCTTTGCACCAGTGTCGTTAGGCTAAATTTATCATGAACTGGTACAAGGATGTTTCATCATCCGGCTTCATGACAGAATATCAGCCAGTAAATACCGGCTTCAGAGTCAACAATTCTTTCATGGAGGAAAGAGCCCAAGGTCAGGCCTGAAAACATCAAGTACAAGTACTGCTCCTTATTAACCCATCATCACTAATCAATCATACCGCTATTGAAAAAATGAGGAAAAAAATATCCTGTCAGCCTGGACATCTCATGCTCGCATGTCAAAAGTGACAGCTGAGAACAATTTCTCTAGACTTCTGCTCAACTTTCTTTGGTTCACAAATCAGAGAACAAAGAGACTTATCCATGAGGTGTGACATGAGGATAGGGCAATCCCACGCTTGATCTGTTTACCAACACAATCCCCTATTGGCACAGTGGCCCTCCCCTCCCCCCACTGAACTGAATAACCTCCATGTGGGGTTGCATACCCATGTCATCATTAACAAGCTTGACCCGATGCACATCCCTTTCATCCTAGACACAACAAAACAAAGTCAAATCTGCCTGACTGCCCATGGTAACATCCTGCATCGGGAATATCCGCCACACTCTCCAATCAAAAGAAAGACCACAAATCCCTCAAACTCTCTGTTATGAGTTACTGGTTTTGTTTTCCCTACAGGGGCTAACAGAGCTACCCAAGACTTACTCACTCTTTGTGTTAGTCAAATTTCCTCAAACCATAAAACCCCAGCTGCCAAGACAGATGATCTATGATCCCATTTTGTTTTGCTGTGGAAAGGTAGCTAATGTGGGGCATCCACCACAACATTTTGACTGAAATATTTTGTTTACATAATTGCCAAAGTGTTACAAGGCAGGAGATTCTAGGCTTAAACAACAATATTGCTAATGTTTACATATAATTCACATGTAATGTGTATTTTTTAATTACAGTTATCATCATGCTGACAAATGAAAGAAAAAGTAGTTTATAAATCCATCCACTGCGTATAAATAACAACAGGATATATTATTATCTGTACACATTCTATTGCTTTCTCCTTATACACATATGCTGTCCATTCCTATGTTGGGGAGTAATCATAGCATAGATTTAATAAATAATGGGGTGCAATCAATTTAAACCATCTAAACCTTGAAAGGAAAGTAGGGCAACGTTTCAACTGAGATTAGACAGATGGTGTTAACAGAAACAGCAGTCACTATTGTAGCTAAGTATTTATGG
Source organism: Monocentris japonica (assembly GCA_900323365.1). Lineage (NCBI taxonomy): Eukaryota > Metazoa > Chordata > Actinopteri > Trachichthyiformes > Monocentridae > Monocentris > Monocentris japonica. The sequence goes on along the minus strand of OOFE01000868.1, from coordinate 75,189 downwards.
ACATTAGTTAATCCGAGACCCATCCCCACTACCCAAATTAATTTTGACATGGAAAAACGTCACTTGTAATGTTGTCGCCGCGCTAATCAAACCGCGCTACCAAAAACATGTACACGATACAGCAGGAATGACAGTCGCGATAGGCTGCACACTGTAAAATAACTTCATGAAGCGTCAGACCATGCTGCAGACTCTCACTTACCATATCAAGATCCCTTTCAGTGGTCATGGCTTCGAAGGGAAGGCTTTGGACGTTGAGCAGACAGGAGTGGTGTGCTTCAGCTGGTAGAGACGGGGCCAGAGCCCTGGCACGAACAACAAGACAGTGTGAGGCTGCTTTCCACAGCCCGGTACCATATGCAGTGCACCTTATGAATAAACTAGCGAGCGAACATGTCGCCGTCTCGTGAAATTGCTAACGCTATAACATTATTGCAACATTATCAACCTTGCCAATCACCTGACTTGTAAACAATACAGACAAAGGTATTACCAACAACTAACTGGCTAGCTAGGTGATTTGATAAATCACTACTGGACGAAGATCACTTGGCCAACTGTTAATCAAAACAACTAGCTGGTTATGCTAACGCTACGGCAGCAACATAGACGTTAGCGAAACTGTCCAGGTTGCAAGCTAACGTTATAATATGCTGGCGAACCTATTGGCTTTGGGAATTCTCGTGTCATTCACAACCATCGAAGCTAACTAGCTGGTTAATAGAAATAAAACGATGTTATTAAACAGCAAATCATTTTCCTCGACCTCACTAACTACCACGGCGCTTCGTCCAAACAGAAGTCGAAACTGAGTCGAGTGAAAGAGGAGAACGCTTACGGTAACATTAGCTACGATAGCTAAAGACAAACCAGCTAACAGCTAGCTAGCTAACTAACGATGCGCAACTGCAATTTTAATTCTGTCGACCTTACCGGTATCTAATAAACACGATGAGATTTACCATTCAGTAGAGTTGGCCAATCAGTGGAGGGTTTCGTTGTTCAGAAAATATCGAATCTAGATGGGTATCGTTATCTGACTGAGTACCGTTGGCTAATGGACGGGAAGACGCCGGATGTCAGCTGGTTGTAAACACAGAAAGCGACCGTAAAAGGCTTCTGGGAGTTGAAGTCTAGCACGAGTAAAGTACAAATCCGTTCGCTAGCCGGTTTGTCATTAGCTAACTAAATTTCCTCTGTAATGTAATGCAAAGTATTGTGAAACGTGTTGAGTGAGGCCTTCTACAAAGATACATCTCAAATTCATTTCCAAAGGTATGTGTATAGATATGTAAGTCAGTATAGTTTGCCCAGGTTTCACTAAAGATTTGGGTGTGGAACAATTCAGGGGTGGAGAGTCACAATATGAAAAGACGAAACAACAAGGAGGTTGAGCTGACGAAATCATTAGAAAATTAGAAATAAAAAAGATTCACACTAAGGCACATTTAATTATTATAGTACAGAAAATGAACAGTACATTTCCTAGAACCACAGGTTTGTTTTAAAACAACAAGCTCATTAGAACAGGCCTGCAAGCCTTTCAGGCCCTAAGATATTGTAATATAGCCTTAAGAGTAATATAGCCTCAAGATTCAAAATTTCACTTCTCTACAGATATCTAGGAATAGGTAAGACACAACCATCTAATAATAGAGATAAAATGTAGTGAACATTTGTTATTAAATGATGCTTCAGAAATGTCTAAAAACAGATGAGGACAACGGAACCAGCTATCTTCATCAACATTATTATATAGTCTTATGGATTTTCTTCTTTGTCTTCTTTTAAGGTCTCCTTTCGTCCCTTGGGGTCACCAGGTGAAACGTGTATGGGATTCTTAGTCTGAAAGATGGGCTCAATGTTTCCAGAATTTGCAGAACTGTTCCTGATTCCGTAAGCGAAGTACATAACAAAACCTTGTAGAAAATCAAGAAAAGAATTGAAAATTAGTTTGAATGAAGAGCACCTTTTATTGACAATACCATGACAATGTTAAGAGCAGGAAAATGGTATCTTCTTACTAACCAATTGCCATCCAAACTGTAAGTTGAATCCAGGTTGTTAGACTCAGCTGCATCATGAGGCAGATATTGATAAAGATACTAAGCAATGGCAACACAGGAAGTAGGGGTACCTGTCAAAGAACAAAAATATGTGGTTTGAATGAACTGAAACCTGAACTAAAAAATAATAATCCATTTTTAGACTTTACCTTCACCAATCTTCCCCCTTCTATATGATGTATACTGTCTAATTAAAGTAAATAAAAAGTCCTATTTGCTAAAAAACATGGAAAGGCAGTCTATGAAAGTCTATTGAAGTGAACAAAATCAACGATGACAGCAGGTGTGTTGAAGTGGTTCAAACAGACTCAAAAGCCTGGTAGAAGACTGAGGGGGTGCGGAGAGGTCTCTGTCATTGTATAAGCTGTAATGTTAATAAAAAATTGACAAAGTAGACGTACCTTAAACGTGAGTGTCTCTCGCCTCTGAGGCTGTCGCCAGATGATGAGCAGACTCAGGAAGGAGAGCAGGGTCAGAATTGTACAATTAGCAACTGCTGAATGATTGCCCATCACCAAGTCATCCCAGCACATCCTCAGTGCCAAGCAGAGTAAGGTGATTAGTGCCACTGCAGAAAAAGAGGAAATACCATATGTACAATATTACATCAGCTCCAGCTCTCCCATGTAAAGTATGCACAGTTGCAAAGATTACTTTTTTATAAAATGTATTCCATTACTGATTATCTGTTTAGAATTGTAATGAGTAACGTAATCCATTGGATTACTCCAACTCAGTAATTTAAAACCAAAACTTCTAATTACATTGGTATTATTTCGGCTCCATAGATTACAATAACAAAAATACAGTTCATTCCACTTTACAGCATATCATTTGAACAGAATTACAATCATAATCTTCAACCATGATAACCATGATTATTCTTTCAAGTTGTGTAAAATGATATTCATGTTTTATTTCCCTCTAACATCTACTTGAGTAATAAATAATCACCTATTTTTTAATGTGTCTGTACAGTAATCTATTGCTGTGTTTTTCTTATTAGTAGAAGACTGCCATCACTGATTTTTGTCATTAGATTACTGTAATCACATTACATGTAATTCATTCCTGGAAGTATATTTCAAATAAACGTCACAAAATTGTATAATTCTCAAATCAAATTTTCTACTTATTGGAGGGTTTATCATTAAATCACTCTCCAAAACCAGCCAATTTAATAACGTCATACTCCCTGAAATTCTAAAAAGTGCAGCATTGCAGTACTTTACAGCAGGGATACAGAAGGGACCCACATATGACAGTAGTGGCACCATAGACAATCCTCCCTGAGGTGTTAGTGGGAGTGTCAGAGCAGGGCAGAAGCAGAAGCACTGGGATAAACTCCTCTGTTAGCGCTTTCCTGGTCTCCCTCTCCTCTGGGGAGAGGTTATGATCAATGGCCCCTTCTATCACAGCTGCTGTAGTAAGACTATCCTCCAGACAACCTGGCTGGTACCTGAGAACAACACACATACATACAGTGACTTGTGTCATGCACGAAAGCCTGCTCTCATACACCTAAAATAACCACAATTCCAAACAACACTACCATCCGAGACTATGACATTTGATTACATAACCTGATTACGATAGATCATAGATAATCATACAACTAACCTGAGAACAAGAACACACACAGCAACAAGTGTATATGCCAGAAGTGTCCCTATTGACATCAGGTCAACCAAGACTTCGAGGTCGAACAGAAATGCCATTGGAGCTGCAGGGATTTTGCATATCAACATAAAATTTCTGCAAAAATCTTGCCGTAAAGTCAGAAGTTTGAGCAAAATCATAGATTCTGGGTAATAATTCACAATTAAGCAGGCAGGGAACCATCTCACCTGCCACAGCACCAGACATAACTGTCGCCCACAGCGGTGTCTTTGTCCTCTCATTCATTTGTGAGAAGAAGCGGAAGATTAGGCCATCCTCTGCCATAGCATGGATTAAACGGGGCAAGGGGAACATACTGCCAAGCAAACTGGAGACAGGAGACAAAAACAACCCTCATAAATAAGGACATCATCTAATAACAGTGTAATAGGATACCAAATTGCCACTAAATTGGTAATTATGTCACATGAGCTGCCAACAGAGTGAAACATTTAGTTATATAAAGACTGTTTGTTCACATCTCTGGCCCTTATACCTGGTCGAGAGTGCACATAGAGAACCCACAGCCATGACATAGTGGGCATGGCCCCAGTTCACATATTCAAAGGCCTTGGGCAGTGGAGTCTCTATGTTCAGCAGGTAGTAGGGCATCATCAGGGTAAGGGCTGCAGATACCCCAAAGTAGGCAACGAAACAGCAGAGTAGTGAGGCCACTATACTGATGGGAACAGAACGCATGGGGTTCACTGCCTCCTCACCTAAATATATAAAGATAAAGACATTTTCACCGGGTGTTGTTTCAGCCTGATATAGTAAATATCTGCAAAATCAAGCTTAAAAGTGTAGTAACTGACCTGAAGATGCAATACAGTCAAAGCCGACAAAGGCGTAGAAGCATGTTGCTGCCCCAGACAGGACTCCATTGATACCAAATGGTGCAAACCCACCAGAACCAAATCTCTTCTTGATAAGCCTGGAAACAGGAAGAATATAGTAAGTATAGCAAAATAAATCTTTTCTACAGCGCTGTTTTGAGTCTCCTCCAAACTGTCCTCCAGACTGTCTGGATGATGAATGCAGATGCTTTACCAATGGCCCGCGTTCTACAAGAAAGTCAAGAGACATATTTTGCCAGAAATATTTTGTATGTTTCCTTTCCTGGTAACTCACTCTTGGTCTGTGATATTGGTGGTGTTGATAAAGTTGTCAACAGTGAGGTTCCAATTAGCCCAGTCTCCCTTCACCATGCCTGAGACGAAGACAAAGCCCAGCACCGCCACGTTGATTGCTGTGAAGATCTTACCCACCAGGGCTGACTCACCCACGCCAAATGACAGCAGGGCTGTGTGGGTGTATGAAAAAAAGTAATTACGCTTTTCTCTTTTTTTCTTCAACAGACTTTACCTATAGCAACAATGGAGGTTGGCAGATGTCCTATCAAAGGAGCTTGATGTTAGATACATAAAGTCAGAAGTCTGCACTGCTGCTAGTGTTTATATCACAATTCTGGAAAGTGGGTCATTTAGAATTATACCTGTGAGCACCATAATTAACAGTACAGCGAATAGGTCAGGGTATCCAGACAGTATATTCCCAGGAACTTTGATAGACATGGAGCTTTTGATGAACTGTGAGACTGCCTGCCCAACCAAGTTATCAAATGTCAAACTCCAGGCTCGTGCAACACTGGCTGTGGCTGTGGAGTAAGTGAAAGAAGGGAGAAAATTAGACCATGATAGAGCTCTGTCTCTCTTCACATATACCCTTGAAAATGAGCTGTGTGGCAAGGCTCTTCATCTGCTTCTCCCAACTTTTTCAACCTAATAAAAGCCTTCAGTCTATTTGAACAGCTAAATTGCAGATGATCTCAATATTGAGTAAACATAAAATACACATCTCTTCAGTTTAACATGTTTAGCATAGTGTTTAATGTTTGTCAATGAAATGTAAACCTTTAATTTATCACATACTTAATCTTTTTTGACTCACCAATTATGTAAGACAAAATGAGGTTCCAGCCAGTGATGAAGGCCCAGATCTCCCCTACACTCACATAGCAGTACACATAGGCCGATCCAGCCTTGGGAACACGGGCGCCAAACTCAGCATAGCACAAGCCAGCCAGGATGGAGGAGACTGCTGCGATGAGGAAGCACAGCACTATGGCAGGCCCAGCCTTCTCCCTGGCTACCTCCCCGGACAGCACGTACACCCCAGCTCCCAATGTTGAGCCCACCCCCAGAGCGATCAGGTCCACTGTGGTCAAGCACCGGGCAAACTGGGTCTCCACCTGGCTGTTGGTCACTGGAAGCCGCCGTAGCAGCATTTTACCAAAGGAAGCCAGCCTCTTCTCAGTCATGACTGGAGTAATGAGGAGCAGTGCAGGATTCAAAGACAAACTTTACCCCTTGGAAATGGAGAGAAAATACAATATAACTGGAGTGTTATGGGTGAGAGGGGTTGCAATATCCCATCATGGGGAAAGCTTAGAAAATGAGAATCAAAATGAACAATTTGTAAATCATTTTTCCCAGATCTGACAAATACGCAAATCATGGAGGCTAAGGCATGAACAGCAACTATCCCATGCAGTAGTACTGTTCCAAAACAAATCAGAAAGTCTAACCTCATTCAGAAATCCCATCATCCAATACCTTCATAGAATAATAAAGACAATCTTTGCTAAGGAATGAGAAGGCTTGCTCAATCTTTAGGCTGTGAGATCAAGAAGTGCTGTCTCCATGGTTACCTCGCTTCAGCTTCTCTAAATTACCCCATCTGATGTACACTCCATTCGCTATTCATCAGGTTCCTGTCACCAAAGGCCAGGCTAATTGTAGACAGCCTGAGTAACAACACACAGCCACCTTATACCTGTCTGAGCCACTTTCTTCCTATTTCCAAAAATAACATATGAGATTGACAACAGTATTTAGTATTTACCTTATCTATAATTTGCTCCCCCAGTGTTTAGGCTAATCTGAATGAACTGCTTGGATCACTGTTTTACTTCGATTTGAATTGCAACAAGGATCTAACAACCACACAGAGGCTATCAATTGAAAGACTGAAATGCACACAAACATACACAAAAGTGATATTAGAAATAACATACCCTAATGGTCCATGAGTTAAGCGATATTGGGCATTGCTGTCTCTTCCTGCCCACAGGAAATGTGATCGACATCAAGCATGACACAAATGCAAGAACATAGATCCAACACACCAACAAAAGGGCAGGAATTCTGGCAGATGATGATATCAGACGTCACTGGGATATTATGTGATGGCACTCCCCTTTACAAAGTGGCATGTTGAGCACACTGCGCCACCAACCAGGTTATTGTAGACCTCTTCAAAAACGTTTTTAAACATAGCATGTCAAAAACTCACAACCTTATTAAACGCAGACAAGTTTTCTTATTCTAATGTATTTCTACATGACCTGGACAAATTATCAGCTGCCATTATCATTAGTGAAATCAACATTTGTTAAATAATATAGTATAAAAAACAAACAGGAGACGACTCATTTCATGGATTCATCAGGTTTTAATCCAGTGCAGTAGATTAGAAATTAGTATAGCTATACAAAATGTCTGGAAATATTCTGCAGCAGCAATGTACTTGCAAGGCTGTAAAAAATATAATATGAAGTAAAATGGACAAATACATATACAATACGTTTGAAAAAGATGAGTCAAGCAAAGGATATTTCAGGTAGATGTGTCACAAAAACAGGCCATAAGAATGTGCCAGAGGGAATGTGATTCTGGTTGTGTAAATTCTCAAGCAAGACCTGGATACTGAAAGAGGGAAAAATGGTTGGAGAAATGTGACATGCATGATGATGAGCTTGTGTCATAGCTGCCCCGATCCCAGTGATGCACACTTTGAGGGAAGGTTCAGGGTCGTTGTGATCACTAAGCAATCCCCCCCTCTTGGGATATTTAAAAAGTTTTTATGCTGGTGCCAGCTTCTTAAGGCATTTGTTGGCAATGCTACAGCAAGTCAATGAAATTTCTCTAAGCACTGCAGGCAAGTCATTCCAGTTCCATAATTTGAAGAAATGTTAAAAATAAATAATTGTTTGAATGGACTGGAAATACGGTTACATCCTCTATTGATTTGCACTATTGCTAAAAAAAATAAATAAATAAAGCAATGTGCCAAATCTGAAACACAAACTCTAGTGTCCTATGGAGGAAATATATTTGTGATTCTAAAAATTAAAAATTAAAAAATAATCCTGAATTTAAAGTGATATATGAAGAAGTAGGTTTCTGAGTACACAGTTCACTAAAATCAGTAAACATGAGAATAATATTTACTGTGTATTTACAGAGATCAAAGATGTGGTTGTGGTGGAAAAGTGAAAGGAAATGAATGCCACCTGCAGTTAGATTGGGGTGTGTGTGTGTGTGTGTGTGTGTGTGAGAGAGAGAGAGAGAGAGAGAGAGAGAGAGAGAGAGAGAGAGAGAGAGAGAGAGAGAGA